>PVKH010002505.1:0-27003 GCA_004027955.1 Chaetophractus vellerosus
CACAGAAGTGGCTCCGTAGATAATCCTTATTTTCTTATGGCTCAGTTTCACAACTCAGAGCCAAGATGGTCCAAATCCCAGCCACACTGAGAAAGCTGAGGCGGAGTCATATCCCTGCCTAAAGGGTGACGGGCCCAGAGCTGGGGTTGCTTAGGGAGGTGACAGCATCCCGGCAGCATGTGTGACTTCACAGATTAACATCATATTTGAAAATAGGGCTAATTAGGTAATACTTTTATAAAAAAAATAAAATATTTGACTTCCAGTTGACTATGATAGTAGTATAAGTCATCCCCACAGAATCTTTGAAAAACAAGCAAAAACTAACAGATCCATCTTCCCCAAAACTCCAGAAGTCGACTAAAGGGTTGTAATAACTGGACAAGTGCCAAAACAAAAAAAAATACAGCTTTAAAAATGGTAGGAGGGGCGAGCTGTAGCCCAATTAGTAGGGCGCCAGTTTACCACATAGGAGGCCCCGGGTTCAGTTCCCGGGGCCTCCTCGAACAGGCAGACCGCCTTGAGAAGGCAAGCTGCCACGGGCAGGGCAGGCCGCCACAGGCAGGGCAAGCCCCCGCGAGCAGGGCAAGCCGCCGCGAGCAGGCAGGCCACCGTGCAGTGAGCTAACTTGGCGGGTTGCCGCAGCAGGAGGAGACAAGCAGACACAGAAGAACACAAAAATCAACACAGCAAGAACAAGCAGAAAGGGGGGGGGGATATGTAATAAATAAAAAACAAATCTAAAAAAAAAATGGTAGGAGATGCTCATGACATCCTTGCTGGTCCCTCCCCCACCCTCCTCCACCCCCTCAGCACATAGTGAACCTGTGCAGTCGGTCCCTAGATCTGTCCTGGAAGAAACAGAGTAATCCCTATGTGCATATTGGAGTGCCTGTATATCAGTGCCAGTCTATCGGGTGACAGCATGAAAGACCGAACTAGGACACTTGTCTCTGGCTCACCCTCCCAGAACTTGCTCTGCAGGTAGAAGTAGCTTACAAATAGCTAAAGCAGTGTAAGAAACAATTAAGTCAAAGTGTCCTGGGGCAAAGGATTACTGGTTTTAAGACATACAACTGAGCAAATGGGAAGAGAGAGGCTCCATGACATAGGGACTAGAAGGGACTTTTGGATTCCTATAACTGAGGGAATTTCTAAAGCCATGAGCCCAGGACAAGAAACAGGCGCAGAAAGGATGGAAAGAACTCTGCACATCACATTCACCTTGGGCTAATCGTCTTGAAAGGAAGGCTAAATGCTGAACGAGAGCAGTAGCCATTGCAGAGTCAATTTGTAAACAGTGTGAAAGGTGTTTTTTTTTTGCATTGGTTTCTTTGTTTTTGTTAGCAACTGCCACTCAAGGAAATCTCTGTCGTATCACTAGCTACAACAAACTTAAGGAACAAAGAGCTCAGGGGCTAAATCCCACAGTTACACATTAAAATTTAAAATGTACAGTGTGCAATAAAAAATTATAAGACAAACAAATAAACAGGAAACAATGGCCCAACAAAAGGAACAAGATAAAAATTCAGAAAACATCAACAAAAAAGACAAGACTTTGCACACTCCAGAGAAAAACTTCTAAAAATTCTTGTTCAATATGATTGAAAAGATAAAGGGAATTGTGAATAAAGAACTAAAGGATATCAGGAAAATGATAAATGAACAATATGAGAATCTCAATAAAGAGGCAGAAATTATAAAATGCAACCAAACAGAAATGATGGAGTTGAAGACCACAATATCTGAAGTGAAAAATTCCCTAGAGGGTTTCAACAGCAGTTTGGAGCTGGCAGAAAAAAGAACCAGTGAAATCTAAGACAAGAAAATTGAAATGATTCAGGCTGAAGGGCAGAAAGAAAAAAGAATGAAAGAAAGTGAAGGGAGCCTGAGAGAACTAGTGAGATACCATCAAACACACAGAGATATGCATTAATGGAATCCTAGAAGGAGGAGAAAGAGAGAAAGGGGCAGAAGGAATATTCAAAGAAATAATGGCAGAAAATTCAAAGAGAACCATGCCCAGACATATAATCTTCAAATTGTCAAATACAAAAGACAAGGAGAGAATTCTGAAAACTGCGAGAGAAAATCAGTGGGTTGTGTACAAGGGAACACCAACAAGATTAAGTGCCAATTTCTCATCAGAAAGGAGGAAGGAAAAAAGATAATGGGATGAAATATTTAAAGCAATGAAAGAAAAAAATTGCCAACTAACATTTTTTATCCAGTGAGACTGTCTTTCACAAATGAGGGAGAGATTAAGACATTCCCAGATAAACAAAAACTGAGGGAATTCATCACTACTAGACAAGCCATATGAGCAATGCTAAAGGGAGTTCTTCAGACTGTAAGGAAAGGACACTAAATAGTGGATTAAAGAAGCATAAAGAAACAAAGACTTCCAGTACAGGTGATCACATGGGTAATTGCAAATGCCAGTACTATTGTATTGTATTTTTCTTTTATGTAACACCATTTTTAACTAATTATAGGTTCTAAAATACAAATATGTAAAAAGTGATGATAGATCTAAGATTTTGGAAATCAAATGTGTATAGATATAAGTTATAATAAGTACAACAAAAAGGTAGGGGACTGAGGGGCATGGGAATGGTGTTTGTGTATGCTATTGATGTTAAGTTGCTATCAAATAATAAATGATTGCTATAGATTTTGGGTGTTAAATTTAAGCCCCACGGTAACCACAAAGAAAATACCTGAAAAAATACACATAGAAAGAATTGAGAAGGGACTCAAAATGGTACAGTACAAAAAACTAAATAAATATAAAAGTAGATCTTAGTGGAAGAATTGAATGACCAAAAAACCTATAAGACTTGCAAAGGTCAAGTGGAAAAATGACAAAAGAAAGTCCTACATTGTTAGTAGCTACCTTAAATATAAATGGGTTAAACTCTCCAAAGAAAAGGCAGAGATTGGCATAATGGATTTTAAAAAGCATGACCCAATTATATGCTAATTCTAAGAGACTTGCCTTAAATTCAAAGGTACAAGTAGATCAAAAGTGGTAGGATGGAAAAATACATACCATGCAAGTAGTAACCAAAAGAGAGCTGGGGTGACTATATTAATATCAGATAAGACAGACTTGAAGTAAAAAAAAACTGTTAAAATGGACAAAGATGGTAACGCTATACTGATAAAGTGGTCAATTCAATCAGAAGGCATAAAAATCATAAATATATATGCACCTTATGACAGAGGTCCAAAATATATGAAGCAAATATTGACAGATTTAAATGGAGAAATAGCCAATTCTACATTAATAGGAGACTCCAACACACCATTTTCAGTCATGAATAGAACATCTAGACAGAATTTCAATAAGGAAATAGAAGGTTTGAATGATTAACCAACTAGACCTGAAAGACATATATAGAACAATTTACCCAACAGCAGAATAATACACATTCTTCTCTAGTGCACATGGATCATTCTCCAGGATAGACCATATGTCAGGTCACAAAACAAGTCTCAATAAATCTGAAAATATTGAAATCATGCAATGAATCCTCTCTGACCACAGTGGAATGAAGCTAGAAATAAAAAGCAGATTAAGAATTGGAAAGTTCACAAACATGTGGAAATTAAACAAATCACACTTAAAAACCAGTCAAAGAAGAAACCATAAGAAAATTAGGAAATATCTTGAGATGAGTAAAAATAAAAACACAACATGCAAAAATTTATGGTATGCAGCAAGGGCAGTGCTGAGAGGGAAATCTGTAGCTCTAAGTTTTTATGTTAAAAAAGAAGAAAAATCTCAAATCAAAGGCCAAACTTTGCAGCTTGAGGATCTGGAAAAAGAGAAAAGTAAACCCAAAGCAAGTAGAAGGAAGGAAATAGCAAAGACTAAAGCAGAGATAAATGAAATAGAGAATTTAAAAAAAAATAGAATCAACAAAACCAAAGTTGGTTCTTTGAAAAGATCAATAAAACCAATAAACCTTTAGGTATACTGACAAAGAAAAAGAGAAGACACAAATAACTAAAATCAGAAAAGAAAGGGGACACATTACTACTGACCCCCACAGAAATAAAAAGATTATAAGAGATCTGTGAATTAGAAAACCTAGATGAAATGCACAAATTCCACAAATACACAAACTACCTACACTAACTAAAAAAGAAATAGATCTCAACAGAACAATAACAAGTAAAGAGATTGAATCAGTAAATCAAAAACGTTCCAACAAAGCCCACAACCAGATGACTTTGCTGGTGAATTTTACCAAACATTCCAAGAAGAATTAACAATTGTCTTGCTTAAACTCTTCCAAAATATCAAAGTGGAGGGAACACTTCCTAACTCATTCTGTGATGCTAATATCACCCTAATACCAAATCCAGATAAAGATACCACAAGAAAAGAACATTACAGACCAATATCCTGTATGATTATACATGCAAAAATCCTCAAAAAAATACCAGCAACTGCATCCAACAGCACATGAAAAGAATTATAAACCATGATGAAGTGGGATTTATTCCCAGGTATGCATGGGTGGTTCAGCATAAGAAAATCAATTATTGTAATATACCACAATAATAGAACAAAGGGAAAAAAATGATCATTTCAACTGATGCAGAAAGGGCATTTGACAAAATTCAGAATGCCTTCTTAGTAAGAAAAAAAAAAGTTAGAAAACTAGTCATAGAAGGAATTTTCCCCATCATGAAAAGGGCATGTATGAAAAACCAACAAATATCATACTTAATGCTGAAAAACTTAAAGCTTTCCCTCTAATTTCAGGAACAAGACAAGGAAGCCCACTCCCACCACTGTTATTCAGCATTGTACTAGTTCTACCTGGAGCAATTCAACAAGATAAAGAAATAAAATGTGTCCAAATTGGAAAGGAAGAAGTGAAACTTTCCCTATTTGCAGACAGCATGATCCTATACACAGAAAATCCTGGAAAAAAAAAAAACACAAAAAAGCTGCTTAGAACCAGTAACACAACTCAGCAAAGTGGTGGGGTACAGGATCAATACCCAAAAATCAGTAGTGTTTGTATATACTAGTAATGAACAATCTGAAGGAAAAAATCAAGAAATAAATTCCATTTACAATAGCAACTAAAAGTTCTAGGAATAAGTCTTACCAAAATGAATAGGACTTAAACTCAGCATATGAATGCATTGCCTTCCTCCCAGCATGGGACATGACTCCCAGGGATGAGCCTCCCTGGCAACAAAGGATTACTAACAAATGCCAATGGGCAGTACAACTGGAAAAAGACTCAGAATAAAAGCGGGAAATGGTAAAGACAAATGAGTTCATAGGGCTAAGAGACTTCAAAGTGAGTCGGGAGGTCAACCCAGATGTAACACTTATGCAGACCCCAGTAGGCCCTCCTAGGCTTCCAATATGGATATCACCCCAAACAGAGGGCCTCCTGGGGGCTTTGAAGATATCCAGGTCCTATATCAGGGCAGATAGCCCCAGAGTTTGGTGCCTTACCAGTGGGCCCTAATTTGGAACCCTTGCTCCTGAGAGTGACAGAGTCTGATCGAAATATGTCTTCACTGCACATGGTCCATCTGTCTCTTCTATTCAAACCTACATGTGATTCCAGAGTCTTAGGTGTACTTCCAGAGACCGGAGACTACGGGCTGTCCATGTGCCAACTGGGTCCAGAGGCTCTGTGGACCTGCAACTCCTACTCTACAACTCAATGGACTCACCCAGGACACCTAGTGGGGAGATGATGATGGACAATGGCTATCCTGGGGAATGGAGAGAGCCTGCAGCTGCAGGCAGGATAATCTCTTCCATCGTATCCACAGGATATAAGCCCCCTCTCACTTGGTGGTGGAGGGAACATCACCATCCTAGACTCCTCAGGATTGGGGGAAGAGCTATGGACTAGAGTGGACTTGTTGGTGTCCTGTTATAGACTTGTGATTCACACAATGGAAGAAATTACAAAATTATGTGGCACCAGGGGCCACTGGATGCTTTGAGGGCAGGGAGAGGGAAGGGCAGTTGTAATACGGGGGCTTTTTTGGGACTTGGGAATTGTCCTGGTTGACGTTGCAATGGAGAATATAGGCCATTTTATATCATCATGTATCATGCAGAACTGTGTGGGAGAGAGGGTGGTCTACAGTCTGAACTGTGGTCCATGCTTGGTGGCAAAGCCCCAAAACGTGTATATCTATTACAGGTGTTGTACCACACTGATGAAGGATGTATATGTGCGAGATTGTGGGAGGTGTGGGAGGTGGGGCATATGGGTACCACTAAAATTTCTGTGTAACATTTATGTAATTGATGTATCCTAAAAAAAAAAAATTGATTAAAAATTGAAAAAAAATAAATTAGAAAAAAAAATAAATTAGAAAAAAAAATGAAACGGACTTGTACACAGAAAACTACAAAATATTGCTAAAAGAAATCAAAGATAACCTAAATAAACGGACCTAATTCATGGATTGGAAAACTAAGTATTAAGATGTCAATTCTACCCAAAACAACTTACAGATTCAATGCAATCCCAATCAAACTTCCATCAACCTTCTTTACAGAAGTGGAAAAACCAATCATAAACTTTATATGGGGGGGGGGAGAGGTAAAGGGATCCAGTGAGCCAAAGCAATCTTGAAAAAAAGAATAACAAATTTGGAGGACTCACACTTCCTGACCTTAAAACTTATTACTAAGCCACAGTAATCAAAACAGCTTGGTACTAGCACAAGAGTAGACATATAGACCAATGAAATTGAATTTAGAGTTCAGAAATCAACCCTTACATTTATGGCCAACTGATATTTGACAAGGATGCCAAGTCCACCCAAGGGGAAAGAATGGTCCTGGGGAAACTGAGTGCCCATGTACAAAAGAATACCTCATATAATATGCAAAAAAAACAACTCAAAATGGATCACAAACCTAAATATAAGAAACAGAACTAAAACATCTAAAAGAAAACATAGAGAAGTGCCTTCAGGACCTTGTGTTAAGCAGTGGTGTCTTAAACTTTATACCTAAAGCACAAGCAACAAAAGGAAAAAATAAACAGGACCTCATCAAAATTTAAAACTTGTGTGCATCAAAGGACTATATCCTGAAAGTAAAAAGACAACCTACAGAAAATATTTGAAAACCACATGTCCAATAAGGGTTTAATATTCAAAATGTATAAATAAATCTTACAACTTAACAACAAAAAGACAAACTACCCAATTTAAAAAATGGGCAAAAGACTTGAACAGGCATTTCTCCAAAGAAGATGTACAAATGGCCAAAAAGCACATGAAAAGATGCTCAACATCATTAGCTACTAGGGAAATGCAAATCATAAACACAGTTAGATACCATTTATACCCACTAAAATGGCTACACTTATTTTTAAAAATGAAAAAGTACAAGTGTTAGGATATGAGAGATATAGGAACACTCATTCATTGTGAGAATATAAAATGGTGCAGCTGCTATGGAAGACAGTTTGGAAGTTTCTCGGACAGTTAAGTATAAAACTACCATATGACCCAGCAATCCCTCTTCTAGGTATATACTCAAAAGAATTGAAAGCAGGGTCTCAAACAGATATGTACACACTGATTAGTTAGAGTAGCATTATTCACAATTGTCAAAAGATGAACTCAACCCAAGGGTCCATCAACAGAAGAATGGATAAACAAAAGGTGGTATATATACACAATGGAATATTATTCAGCCATTAAAAGGAATGTAGTCCTGACACATGTGACAACATGGATGAACCTTGACATCATCATGATGAGTGAAATAAGCCAGACACAAAAGGACAAATATTGTATGACCTCACTGGTATGAAATAGTTAGAATAAGGAAATTCATAATCAGAAACTAGAATACAGGGTACCAGAGACAGGGGTGGGGTAGGGAGTGGAGAGTTAATGCCTAATTGGTACGGAGTTTCTGCTTGGGGTAATGGAAAAGTTTTGGTAATGGGTGGTGATGACGGCAGCACAACATTGTGAATGTAATTAATAGCACTGAATTATATATTTCAATGTGGTTAAAAGGGAAATTTTAGGTTGTATACATGTTACTAGGATAAATTTTTTTAAAAAATATATAAGACTATACACCCTCAACAAAGAACCCTGATGTAAACTATGGGCTATGATTAACAGTATAAGTATAATAAGATTGTTTAATCAATTGTAACAAAGGCACCACATGGATTCAAAGTGTTACTAGTGAAAACTGTTTGTGAGTGAAGGGGTATATATGGGAACTCTGTATTTTCTGCATGCTTTTCTATAAACCCACAACTTCTCCAATTAAAAAAAAGATTTATATCCAAGGCTATAAGAAAATACTATTAACTGGGAACCAGATCTTTTGTAAACATATAAACAGATGAGATAAACAGATGAGGAATTCCATGCTCTGGGCAGAGAATACAGTTTTTTCCAGCTTGGAAAACAAAGACCCCAGGGACCCAAGTAATCTGTTCTTGGGTAAGTGTTCCAACTGAGATGGTACAGCTCTCGAAGACTTACGAGCAGATTTTTTTACTTTTTGTTTTTATTTTCAAACTGACAAAAGAAATCAGCAGTATAGTATAAAGAACTCCAGGCTACCCTTTATCCCCCTTCCCAAGTTGTGCACTTTTTGCCCCATTTGCTTTATCATTCAAGCCTTCCCTCATTTCCCCCACCTCCCTCCGCTTTCCCTCTCTATGTTTGTGTGTATACATATTTATGTATATATATATATGTGCATGTATAAGTATACACACATTTATATACACAAACATATATGTAATTTTTTCAATCATTTGAGATAAATTGCTGACATTGTACCCCTTTATCTCTAAACATTTCAGTGTATATTTCCTAAGAGCAAGGACACTATTTTACATAATCACAGTAGAGTTATCCAAATCAGGAAACTGAACGTTTATAGAATATTGTCAACTAATCCATGGTCCAAATTCAAAATTTGTCCATTGTTCCAACAATGTGCTTTATCCAGGAACTCATCTTGCATTTAGTTGTCACATCTCCTTAGCTTCCTTTAAACCAGCTTAGTTCCTCAGTCATTCTTTATCTTTACCTTTTCTTTCCCTTTCTTTAACCTTGACATTTTCGAAGAGTACAGACCATTTATTTTGTAGAAGGTTATTCAGTTTGGGTTTGTGTGATGTTTCCTTATGATTAGATCCAGGTGATGAATTTTGGGCAGGAACACCCCAGCACACGGCATCTTTCTCAGTGCATCACGTCAGGAAGGACGCGCTGACGGTTAGTGCCGTTATTGGTGATGCTATCTTTGATTGCTTGGCTAAGGTGGTGTGTGCCAGATTTCCCCACTATAAAGTTACTTTTTTTCCTTTGCAATTAATAAGAAATCTGTGGGGAGATACTTGAGACTATCAAACTTTCACCCACCAGTTTTAGCATCTGTTGGCAATTCTTGCCTGAATCAGTTCTTACCATATTTACCAAATGCTGATTTTATGATTTTTTTTATTCTTCTACATTTATTAGTTCAGTTCGATGGCAAGGAAGAATTTTCTTTTCTCCTCATTTATCTATTTATTTATTTATTCATTTATATCTGTATGAATTCATGGATTTTATGGATTGTTCAGTGGATTGTAATCCAAACTATCATTATGAATTTTGACATTCAGATTGTCCCAGAGTTGGACAGTGGGAGCCTTTTATGTCCTTTTGACATCTCTTCTTTACTTTTTTGAGCACTTCATGGCTTTCTGCAATAGCAAGTTGTTCAGGTTTATTTTATACCTTTCCTACCCTGGAATCAGCCATCTCTCCAAGAAGCCCTGTATACTTTTAGTGGAGAATGGAATTTTAAAACCAAAATGTGGGCATCAGGGCTCCCTGGGCATCAGGGCTCCTGAAGAGTCACTCCTAGGCCCTCTCACTGGAGATATATGTACTTATGTATATATGTATGTATATCTATATATATGGAATTTTAAGCATATAAAATATATATAAAGCATGAGTTCATACTGAAACCTTCTATTCTAACTCTAATCCTACAGCATTCTAGCCTTCCCCTTTTTGACTATTTGGATAAAATACTACTTTCCAATACTGAGACACCTAGCTTCCATTTTCCTCAACCTATTTCTTCATTTGCTCAATTCTAGAATACACAGAGACACAGAACGTAGTTTTAGAACTGCTCACACATAACACTGTGAAAAACAAACAACTAAGTAGTATTCAGTATTTCTTTACACTTCTTTTTGTCTTTAGACTGAGGGTACATAGTCAAAATACTGTATTCAATAGTTACTTGGGTTATTTCTCCCTCCTCCCCCCAATCCCGATTCCATGCAGTTATGTTATTCATTTGAAATACAGCTTGGTTCATTTGTTTCTGTTAGGGGCTTTCTCCCCATCCTTGTGGATATTTGAGTATGTAAAATGTTAACATGGTTATAGAAGTCAAAATATTAAGTGTCATTGCCACTCCTAAACCTCCCACTCTGTCCCACCTACCCCTTGCAGGTACCAATCTCATTCATTTCTGGTTTTCTTCCCTATGTTTCTTTTGCTAACAGAAATAGAAACACATACGGTTTATTTCTCTTCTTCCTTATACAAAAGAGAATATATTATAAATGATCTTTTGTGCCTTGCTTTTTCCCCTTAGTAATACATCTTGGAAATCACTGTACATCAGCTCGTAGAGCTCTTCTTCACTCCTTTTTATGGTTGTATAATACTGCATTGTGTGGCTGTACCACAGTTTATCCAACCAGTCTTCTAGTTGTGGGCATTTAAAATGTTTCCAATATTTTGCAATTACAAATAATGCTGCAATATGTAACGTTATGTATATGTATTTTCATAGTGTTGGACAGATATCTTCAGAGCAGATTCCAAGAAATGGGAATGCTGGGTCACAAGGTATACCACATAGGTAGTTTTGTTGGATATTGCCAAAACTGCTTCCCTAAAGATTGAAACAATTTGTATTCCCTCTAAAAATGTCTAAAAATGTCATAGCCTTGCCAACATAATATGTTATCAGATTTTTAAATATTGACTAGTCTCATAGATGAGAAATATTTCAATGTAGTTTTAATTTGCATTTCACTTATGTGTAAAGTTGAATTTTTTTTATATCTATTTTGTGAATTGTCTGTTCATGTACTTTGCCCATTTTTTTTTAATTAGAGAAGCTGTGAGTTTACTAAACAATCACACATAAAATACAGGATTCGTGTACACCATCTCACCACCAACACCTTGCCATTGGTATGGAACACTTGTTCCTATTGATGATAACACTTTTTATAATTGTATGACTATTTAACAGTAGTTACCTTTGTCACAATTCATGAAAGATTATTATAATAGTTCTATCTGTTGTCCATTATTTACATTAGGTGTATTTTCCCATATGCCATCTTATTATTATGACCAACTTGTATTAGTCTCATACGTTTGCTATTCTTCATGAAAGAATGTTCTTATACTTGTGCTATTACAGGTACATTTTTCTATTGGGCTTTTGGTATTTCCCTCCTCAGTGTTTAGGATAAATTAACCTTTTATCTGTGGTACATAATGTAAACATTTTCTTCTATTTGTTGTCTTTTGATTTTGCTTATGGTGTTTTTTTTTTCACGCAAACTTTAAAAAATATTATGTAACCTAATTTATTAATCTTTTCTCTTTTTTGCCCCTGGATATTGATTCAAGTTAGAAATCCTTTCTCCATATTCAGGAATTTACCCACATTTTCTTCCAGTACTTGTAAGGTTCATTTTTTCATATAGATCTCTGATCCAATTTTGGTGTATGTGGTTGGAAGTATGGCTCTAACTTTATCAAAATGGCTATCTAGTTATCCTAGTACCATTTATTTAAAAGATCCTCTTCACTTCAGTGATTTGAGATGCCATCTTTATTATCTTCTAAATTTTCATAAACACTTGGGTCTTTTTCTGGACTTTCCCTAAAGTCCATTTATTTAGGCACAGTACCATGCTATTTTCATTCTCATGAGCAAGTTTAATAACTTCCTCTGGGTGCCTCTTCTTTTACTAAGACCCTTACTTTCAGGAAGTTCTTCCTTGAATCTAAATTTCAACCTCTCCCATTGGAACTTAAGCCCATTTCCTCCATGAATTCCCAAGGTTCTCTTTGTACCCTTCCCCATGATTTGTCAGGTGCTAGGAGCTATCTCTTTTTATGCAAATGTGGCTGCTGCTATCTGCCCCAGAGGTGACTCTCTCTCATTGACAGCCCTGACTGCCGACTTTACAAGTAATTTGCTGAGTTTGTCAAGCACTGCAGAATCATGTAAATGCCATTATCATTTTTGTCATCATCATCATCAACTGAGGCATCAGCTGCTTCCCATCTTTCACCTATTGTTTAGAGCAAATGAAGTAGCTGCTGATGTTCAGAACAGAGGTTTTATCCGTGGAATATCCAAAGTCATGAACCCTTGTAGGTTGATTCATGTCTTCAAGATGTCAGGAAGGCTGAGGGAAAGATCATCATACACTGCCTACTCTTCATGGTAGATGAATTGATTTATCTCACAAGAGTTAGATAAGCAGCACCTCCCACTACCCCCCACCAAAAAATGAATTTTCTGTCCTTCTGTGGGTGTGATGGCAAAACTTTTAATTGAAAAATATTATATGTATAATTTTAAGAAATAGTTATAAAAATAGTTGTAGACTTTATGAACCTATTTCTCCCATTGTTATAAGGTAGAATACAAGGTTATATGGGTAGGAAAATTAACATCTACCCGAGTCCCTTCAACATATATCTATCTGGTGAACAATTGTTCCATGTGAAGCATTGTAGCAGAACCTGTGAGAGAGTCCCAGATGAATAAGGCAAGATCCTGTCCTCCAGGAGTTCACTCACAACTGGAGGAGAAAATGGGAAAAGACAGATATAGGCACAAACTATTTCTTTACAGGGCAAATGAGAATAGCTTTGGGAATGTAGAAAAACTCTTCATTCTAGGGGCTCTAGAAGAGGTGAGACTTAAAACTGGACTCTGAAACATAAGTTGATGGAACAAGAAAATAGTCTGGCATTTGGAATGACTTAAGCAAAATTACAGAAGCAGACACATATTTGTTTGAGCAACATGAAATTGCTGTTTTGTCAAAGTCGTAAAATATTGATAGTTTCATATGATTCTATCTAATATGTCATATTTGGGGATGCTGTAGGCTAGTTGTAGACCTAATAGGACTAATAGAATTTGAAGGAATCAAGAGATCGTGTAGTAGGAAATAGGGCTGGACCAAGTTGTGGATTATTTTGAGTATTTATGTGAAGAATTTAACCTTTATTTTTTGTTAAGCATTGAAGGTTTTCAGGAAAAGAATGTGACTCATTTAATTATTTATTGATGAAATATTCATTAAGTCCTATGGCATGCTTAGCTCCCTGGGGGAGGGGGAAGGAGCTCTAACAACAAAGCCATGTTTCAGAAAGATAAATGTGGCAATAGTATGCATGGTGGGCTGGGAAGAGGATAGACTGTAGGTGAGAAGACCATTTAGGGGCTTGAGGAACTGAAGAGCAAATGAGAAACTGAAACATGGATGTGAGAGCAGACAAAACAGATGGAAATGAAAGTCATTCCAGAAATGGAATTGGCACCAAAGATGGTAATGGAATCATGTAAGGGCAAAGGAGAAAGGGCAGAATAAAAATCACTAAAGTGCCAACTCAGTAGGACTATGAGGCTCCCAATGACATCCAACCATTTATTTATTCATTCCACAAATATTTATTGAGCACCCTATCCTAAGATGAACTGGGAATATAGCAGAGAACACAATACAAGCACACTTTTCTAGTGTGAAGAGATGAGCATTGATGAAAAATAAAGGTAGGATACAATGACAGAGAGTGATGCATGCTTTAAGAGAAAGTCAGGTAGGGTAAGAGAACTGGGAGTGGGAGGAAGATATTTTCACTTAAGATAATTGTGGAAGGGCTCGTGGAGAAAGTGGCACTGGGGCAGAGATCTGAATGACAGGCAGGAAGGAGCAATGGAAAACCTGGGGGAGGGTAGTCCCAGGGAGAAGGAAGAGCAAGTATAGAGGCCTTGAAGCAGGTAAAAGCTTGGAGTGTTTGAGGAAAAGCTATACGGCCAGGACAGCTAGGACTGAACTGAGGGTGGGAAACTAGTAGGAGATGTAATGGAGGGATGGGGCAAGAGCATAACATGGCAAGGAGTTTGGATTTTATTTTGAACATGCTGGGTCCTCATGGAGAGGGATGATTGGACTGATAACTTTTTTAAATTTAGCTGGTTCCTTCATTGAGAATTGACTGTAAAAGGACAAGTGAGGAAGCAGGAAAGAACTGATGTGGTGAGGGTGGTGAGAAGTGGTCAGATTCTGGGTAAACATTGACATTAGAGCCAACAGAAGTTGCCTGGGAATTGTACACAGGGTTTAAGGGAAAGAGGGGAGTAAAATCTGACAGCCATTTCCTATGATGGGCAAGTCAGATGGGGGTGCAAGATTTGCATAGAGAATCGAGATTTCTGATTTAGATATGGTAAGTTTGACATCCCAGAAGAAATCCAAGTGGAGTGACTGAGAAGGCAGTGGGGTACATGAGCCTGGAGCTTAGGGGAGAGGTTAAGGCTGGAGTTCTAAATTTGGGGTTTATCAACATATAGATGTACTTGAGGCCCTGGGCCTGGATTAGGCACCTCAAAAGAGAACATGAACAGAGAAAGGGGGGGGGGGGACTTGATGACTGGGCTCTGAGATGGTCAACGTTCACAGGGAAAGAAGAGAAGAAAGAACCAGAAAAGGAGGATCAGAAGGAGGGACCAGTGAGGGAGGAGAAGATCCAGGACAGCATGGTGTCCTGGAAGACACAAGAAAGAAACTTTCAAGGAAGAGGGGGTGATCCCCTGTGTCAGTGCTGCTGAGAGGTCACATAAGAGGAGGACAGAGAATTAACAAGAAAATTGGCTAAAAGAAGATTATTGGGACTTCAAAAAAAGCATTTTAAGTGGAGCAGTGGGGAAAATAGGAGGTAAAGAGTTAAACAGCAAGTATAGACCACTCTTTTTAGAATATTTACAGTAAAAAGGGAGAAATGGAGTAGTATTTGTTGGTGCAGTCATAGAATCTAAGAAAGGTTTTTTAATTTTTTAATTTTTAAAGCTCTAGATTATATAAATGTTACATCAAAAATACAGGGAGATTCCCATATACCCCATCCTCTCCCCTTCCCACACTTTCCCACATTAACATCATCTTTCATTAGTGGGGTACACTTGCTACAGTTGATAAATACATATTGAAGCATTACTGCTAACCATGAACTATAGTTTACATTATAGTTCACACTTTGCCCTACACAATTTTATAGGTTTTGACAAAATGTATAATGGCCTGTATCTGTCATTGCAATGTCATGCAGAACAATTCCAACGTCCTGGAAATGCCCTGATGATACGATTCTTCCTTCTCCCTCCCCTCAGAACCTCTAGTGGCCACTGCCTTTATATCAATGAAAACAAGTTTTTACATTGCTAGAATAATAATAAGTCTATAATAGAACAATAAATCTACTTTGTTCCATTGTTAATTCCCCAATCTTGAGGATTTGGGGATGTGATGCCCACTCTGCTTCTAATTGAGAGGGGGCTTAGATCCCATGGGGAAGGTGGATGGAACCATCTTGCTTGAAGTTGCAGATACTCTGTTTCTTGGGATGGGTGTTGTCCATCATCCTCCCCTTGTTAGTTGTCCTGGGTGAGTCCAATGATGGAGAGTAGGTGTTGCAACTCTGCTGAGATTCAGGACTCCACAGGCACATGAACAGACCAAAGATTTAAGTCTCTGGGACATATATTTAACAAGTACAGTGCTAATTATAGGTTCAAGTGAAAGGGGCAGAAGAGCCATGTGTAGGGAAACTATGAATGAGACTAACTCTGTTATACTGGGGAACATAAATTCCAAAGTAAGGCCCACTGACAGGGTGCTGAACTACTGAGATTGTCCACCCTACTTATAGGGTCCAGGTGTCTCTAGAGCTCTCAGGAGCCCCACTGTTTGAGGCACCATTTACTGTGGCAGTCAATAAGATCCTGCTGAGATGTGCGTAAGTATAACCTCTGGAATGACCTCATGACTCACTTTGAAATCTCTTAGTCATAAAAACTCATTTGTATTTAATATTCCCCCTTTCTTTCAAGGTCTTTTTCCATATGCATCGCTAGTCAGTGCTTGGTAATAATCCCTTGGTGCCAGGGAGGCTCATCCCTGGGAGTCGTGTCCTATGCAGAGGGGAAGGTAGTACATTTATATGCTGAGTTTGGCTTAGAGAAAGGCCACATTTGAGCAGCAAGGAGGTTTTCAGGAGATAACTCTTAGGCAATAGATAATACTAGGCTAAGTTTCAATTTCATAAGAAAAGGTTCATAAGTACAATCATCAATATTAAGAGCCTGGTATAATGGTTTGTCCTCCTTCATTAGGCATTGCCCATGTACTCGGGGGATTCTTACTGCTCTAATATAGAATGTAGCAGGACTCCCCAGGATGGAAATTCAATATTCTTTTGGCTATTGTGTGGGACTCCACCCACTGAGACAATGCCCCATGAACATTTGAACATATTCATATGCCTTAGAGGCATGCCCCAGGTGCACCCTTGCCCCCTCTTCCCCCATCACCGACACTCCACACCAGTGATCCTTCCCTACCACAGTTGTGACATCTTGTGAGCCAAAACCTCTCCAAAAACAAAGCCAAAAAATAACCAAATAAAATTAATAAGAAAATAAAATAATAATAGTAAAAAAAATTTAAAATTTTAAAAATTTAATTAAAATAAAAATTTTTTATACATTGTGTCTCTCAACACTGTAAAATCTGTTATCTTCTATGTACTATGACAATTTCTTCCATATGTTCCCCCAGTGTCCTATTTTTTTTTCACTTTATCATCAAAGAAGCTTTAGGTTACAGAAAAGTCACATAGAAAATATAGAGTATTCCCAATATACCCAATGCCCTCCCTCTCCCCTCACATATAATAATATTTTGCATGTGGATGATACATTTGTTATAATTGATGTATAAATATTGAAGCATTGCTAATAACCATAGTCAATGATTTACATTATGGTCTACATTTTGCACCATACATTTTATAGGTTTTCACAAAAATTTAATTGGCCTGTATCTGTTATTGCAAGATCATGCAGAACAATTCTAATGCCCTAAAAATGCCCTATGTTTCATCTTTTCTATTATTCCCTCCCCCTCCCCTCAGAACCTATGGTAGCTATTAAGTTTCAATTTTTGAAGAATAAGGTTGATAGTTAAATGCAATAATATTGAAGACTTGATATATTAGTCTGATTTCTTTCATTAGGCACTGCCTATGTTCTTGAGAGATTCTTGCACCTCTAGCTTAGAATATAGCAGGACTCCCCAGGATGGGAGTTTAATATTTTCTTGTTTATTGTGTGGGTCTCCATCCACTGAGGTAACACACTATGACAAGATGAACGCTTTCATATTCCAGAGAGGCAAGCCCCAGGTGGGCCCTGTCCTGCATATTCTCCCACCCCTGATGCCCTACACCAGTAACTCTCACCTGCCATATTTGCCAAAAGTACATTCCCATCATTGTAGTTTTAACCACAAACGTGCAAATCTCCAGAGTTCACCTACTCCTTCCTCCAACCCTCCCTCCAGTTCCATGGATAGTACAACCCAAATCCCCCACTCTACTCCCCCACACAGTCCAGCACTGTCAAACCCAATCACATCACTGCACCACTGTCACCCCCATCCACTGCCCCACCACACCCTCCCACCTTATCATAGATTTTGCCCATATTGAGCATCAGCTCACCACCCTCTACTCCGTTTCTGTCCCTGTTAAGCTACCTAAGACAGGTTCTTTTTAAAGAAGGGCCACCTTATATTATGCTGTGTGCTGAAAATAATGATTAAAGTGAGAAAGAAACACGATTAGTTAAACAGGAGAGAGGGAATGAGATTAAGAGCACAAATGAGGACATTGGGCTGGGATAGGAGCTGGGGCCATTCATCCATTTGACAGAGATTCAGGAAAATGCATAGATTGGCAGTAAGAAAATGAGGAAGTTTTCTCCTTGTTGTTTCTATTTTCTCAGTGAAATAAGAGGCAAGCTGAGAGTCAGGATGGAGGAGGTGGTATGGGAGGTTAGGACATGAAGCCTTCATCTTAGAGAGTGGGAAAGTGAATGGACTAGGGAAGTAAAGTAGGGTCACTGGATGGGACTAAGTACCCATGTGAGACTCATGGTCATAAATGAAAAGTAAGATCAGTCAGCCTGATTGTATTGTTGTTTTCAATCCATTCTGCCTCTGGCCTCTACATGTGAATTTAGAAAATATTTAGGCTTAACTAGAATTAGGATTTTAATAAGCAGGTACAGTGGAGGAAAAGAGGAGCAAGGAGGCTGAGGCTATACACAAGAGGAATTTTAGTTATGAACCTTGGAATCTAAAATGGGTAAGGACAAAAGTGGAACATGATACAAGTGATGGGCAGAGAAAAGGGATGAGAACCCCAAAAGGGACTGAAGACTTGTTGAAGTCAAAATACTAGAAAGGATGATCTGGGAATGTAGAAGGTATTGGTTTAAAAGAGCAGGGCGCTTCAAATAGAGAATTTTAGACGTGATGAAGTTTCTTGTACTGACAAGGTCTAGGTTATGACCATGAAAGGGGTGACATGGGGGAAAGGAGAAAAGAATTGTTAGAAGTGAAGGGGTCAGCCAACTGAAAGGCCAGAGGTTTAGTTGAATTGTGTAGATGGATAATGAGATTATCAAGAATAATGGCAGGTAGTGATGGTGAGAAAGACAGTAAGCCAGGCACCAAAAGATTCTGTGAATCAGCAGATGTACTATGGAAGGTGATCAATGACTACAGAGGAGGGATATGGGTGGCACAGTGTGATTGCATGTACTTAAAGGAGGTTTTGGAGTAGGAAGGGAAAGTAGCCTGGAAGCAACAATGGGAGCAATGAGGACACTCAATCAAACTCTTGGCACTATGGAATATAGGCTATGGAAGGAAAATGAATCAGCACTTGAGGGGGCTACAGGAGAAGCAGTGGTCTCCAGAGAAAGCTGGTATAAGACGGTAAAGGAAACATTTAGAGGAGAGGTTAAGGTGAAATGGGATTTTGCTGGTGACAGATCATGAGTTCCAAAGAACATGGTATAAGGATTTGGGGTGGGGGATATTAAGGAAGGGTGGTGGATTGGGTCAGATTAGGGAGGTATAAGCTTGGTAGGGACAGCATCTGGGAAAAATGGATGATCTAGGAGTCTGGGACTTATAGGTAAACTGAGGTAAACAGGTGGTATGTAAACTTGGTGGTATTGGGCCTAGTGGTCTTATAGGGAAAAGTTATGAATTATACCTCATTCTTGGGAGGTACCTTAGCAAGCAATAGTGGAAGGAGATGGTGGTCAGACCAGGAGGCCAAGGAACGCTGCGGACCTAAATCTTTATGGGTGCCATTAGAGCCAGAGAGGGAGCTCTTGAGTAAGCCAATGAGCAGTGCAAGTTTGGAGAGGCAGGATAATGAGAAGAAAATTTGAAATTGTGGCCTTTATAAATTTTGTAAGGGCTAATAGCTCTTGAGAATAGAGGGATTGAGGTTGCAACAATAGCAGAGAATGGATTCTGCAGTAGTGAGTGGAAGGTTTTAGACCCAGAACTAGTAGGAAGGTTTAATGAAATACCTACCACCCGTGCACTTTGCATAATGCCTGATGTTTAGTAGGTGATTAGGGTTAGTTCTCTCCTTCTCCATCATTTTCTATGGCTTCCAATGTCCCCTCTAAATGCACACAGATGGACTCCATGAGGGTATGGATGTGAATCAGTATAGATTCATCGCCAGCTGCTAAAACACCTTAGTACACATGCACTGCTGGAGATGGCTAGAGGCAGACCATGTATGGACTTAGAAGAAAAGGAATTCATAATGTGCAGTTTGTAATATGTGGCCCAGACATTTCAAGATCATTGCAAAAACTCACAGTGTTGAAACCAGCTAGTGGGAGAATTGGATGGTAAAACCTTTAGGATATTTAGTAACGTTATTATAAGTGCATGGAATTGAGCTGGAACAAATGTTAGTAATACTCTGCTCTTGAACCTTCATTGGCAGCCAACAGTAGCAATAGCTTTAGTTTATTTAGTTATTTTGTTTATTTGGTTAGAATAACTTTAGTTTGTCTTGTTCACTTTAACTATGGGATTGTAAATGGTTACACCAGTACCTTAAATACATCAATTAAATGAGAAAAATATTCTGCAGCAGAAACTTCACTCCTCATAGGTAGATTGAGAAAAGAGCCACAGTGTAAAAGATAACCCCTTCACCAAGTTCTTTATCACTTTGTTGTTTAAACTTCCAACTACTCCAATGTTTGCTGAATTTAGAGTTTTTAAATTTCTGGAAAATGTGAAGTCATAGAGGAAAAATTGTCTCCATTTGTTTGATTGATTTCTTTGTTTTCTGGGGGAAACCTCAGGTCCTAACCCTGGTCAGATATTATTATTTATTATTGCTATTACTATCACTACAACAGTTTGGCACTCTTTTTATTTTGATTTACTTTATTAATCTAAGAAAGGGGAAAGTATTATTTGTTTCTCAGTTTTCCTGAAAAAAAAAATCACACGAGATATTTAAAACCATAATTTGGTTTCTTCACATAATATTTGGGTACACACTTACTAAATTAGTTTGCCTTTAAATGTTTTAAACTTTGCCTTAAATAGAGCTGCCTCAGTTTTTGTTTCTTTGTGTATTTGTCTGGTTTTTGTTTTGTTTTGTTTTGTTTTGTTTTGTTTTGTTTTGCCAATGTGAGAAGCAAACTCAAGAACAAAACAAGCCGTCAATATTAGGATGAAACAAAGAAAGTTCTTTTTTGAGCAAATTCAGAAAGCATTCATTTTCCTAAAAGGAATGAGAAAGAAAAGGAGAAAAGGGGATCCCATTTTCCAATTTAATGGAAGATCGCAGGACAGAGGAGAAGGAGCCAGGTTCAAACTTCCCTGCAACTCTGAAATCTTCCCACTTGTCCTCCATGCTTCTGTGTTGGTGCCTCTTGAGCCAGCAGCAACTTGTTTCTAATCTCTCCAAGCACAAAGTGGGAACTGTGGTGAACTTTTGAGAAGCAGGCAGAAAAATGGCCCCTCTGCCAATCCCAGAGGAGGAAGTCTATAGGAAGTTCACAGAGGTGAAGGCAACATGTCTCACTTCCTTCAGTTGTGAGAACTGGTCTCCTGGAGGCAAAACTGCTCTCTGTTCTTACCTATAAGTTTATTGTTCTGTTTGTCCTCACAGTCAGGATGGTTAATGAGTTTTCTTCCCTCGCTGTTTTTATGCCCTTGCCATGCCATCCCCTCCCTCCTTAATCTCCTGCAGTCTGTCCTCTGTCCCTACCTCTGTCAAAGCAGATCTCCCACAGGTCAACAAATTCAGCAGCCTCTTGTCAGTTCTTATCCTGGTCAGCTTCTTCTCACCGTAGAGGCATACAGAAGAGTTGATTACTCTTCCTGTCCTCCTCTCCCACCTTAGAACCTCTCTCTCTGGCTTTTGAGACTGTCTTTTCCTGGTTCTGATTCTTTATGGGTTAACCCTTCTCTGTCTCCTCTTTCTCCATCTGCCTTCAAAATGTAAGCATTTCCCCAAAGATACTTCCTTGGTTTCTTCTCTCTCTGGCCTCACCCTGGACATTCTTATCTGTTCATTTTTATGTGCCTCATCTCCAAACCAGCATCTCCAGACTTGACCCTTTGAGCAGTTGCTTACTAAACCTCTCCACCTGGACAACCATCAGGATCTAAGACCCATAGATATAAGATGAAATTCAGCAGGCTGCCTCTTAACCTGCTCCTCCTCTTGTGCACCTTCTCTCTCCTAAAGGCACCACCATCTTTTTTGTTGCCCAAGATAAAAACCTCCTTTGATTTCTTGTTTTCCCTCATTCCACATCTAATTTGTTGCCTAGTCCTATTGTTTCTCTTTTAAGCATCTCTCTCATCTGCTTTCTCCTTTCCCATTACCTTTGTTGTTTACCCCTAGTTTAGAACCTTTCTTATCCCTGGGTATCTAAATGTCTTCTTACTAACCTATCCACACATACACCCTCCTGATTGCTACTTATCAACCCATCCTGTAACCCACCATCAAATGAATATTCCTGAAAAAAGATTCTGATCAGACCACAATATTTTTGGGGTAAGTAATGTAGAGGGGAGGTTGGTGGATAGATGAGTGGATGGGGTGGATGGTTGGATGGATGGGACAGAGGGAAGGAAGGAGGGAGAGAAGAAGGGAAGTATCAGACAGCAACCATAGATTTGGCCTCTGAAAAAAATCATTGACTTTCCCAATGACTTATTTTTCCTCTTGGACATGTGAAAACACTTGCCACCTCCCTTTCTGCATAGAATATATTCTTCGTTGCCTATTCAAGGGCTTTGGGAGCCCTTCATGGAAAGAGATCACTATGCATTTATTAATACTATTGCCTCACTGCTTTTGTTTGTGCTTTTGATTAATGCCAGGGCAAAGTAAGCATTTGCTTATCAGATGGTACTCTTATATCTGGTAGACTGAATATTCTTAAACACCACCAAAGGATTTAGTTTTCCTGCCTGACCAGATAGTTTTGCAAGAACTTCAAAGAAGTTTTGCGTGGTAAATGACGTTGAAAGAGGCAAGCAGAAAATTAGGAGGTTTTTCTGTCAGTGGTTGCTTAACCAGAGGCCTGTGTTACTGACAAGATACACAATCTTTTGTGAATTCAGATTCTCAGAGCACCATAAGCAGTAAGAATGAGCAAGCCAAGGTTCCCGATTCATCCTCATGGAAAAAAAGCTTAGGCCCCTAATATAAGTGATTTAATCCCTAATGAAACAAAGTTTGGATTCTTTCCTATCCCTCAATTGTAGATAAAGAGTTGATTATATAATCTCCTTTGCCCCTATATATAATCCCAGTATATAATCTCTCTCTCTCCGTAATAGTCTCCTGTTTATTTAATAGCTCCAATTTCCCCCAAATCCCATTTTTATCATCTGATTTTGTTATGAAGCCCAACATATTCAGCATATCAGAAATATCTCCCTGCCAGTTCTTCCTTAGAAGAAAGCTTGGGAAAGTGAATTGATAAGGAATCTTAACTGCTCAGGCTCTGTAAAATGCCCATTGTCCTAAGCCACTTACCCAAGTCACAGAATTGCATGTGTTTAGGTAAAATTCAGAAGATATCATTGCTTGCTTCTGCCTTGTTTTTCTTCTGGTGCATAAGGCAGTACTTTTAACCACCAGTTCACCAACTCTGCTCCCATATCACCCTGGTTTCTCCCTTCCAAGACCAAGGGCTCTGCTGCTGAAGTTTTATTATGGGACCTTCCCCCAACTCCCAGAGACAAGTTATTGAATAGAAATGTCATGATTTCAAATCTTCCCCCCTTCATATTGTCCTTAAACTTTGATGTCTTATCTGCACTGGGCTTGTTTCAGATGACTATAAATGTAGCAGAATTTGCATATTTTGTTATTTTTAATTTGATATATCCACCACTCCTGTTCTTCCCCCAAAAGCACCAAGATTTCTAGGTATCTTTGCCACTGATACAAGTTGGAGAGTTCCTCCTCTTAACTATAGCTCATGGATAGATCATGACACTCCTGAGACCAAAGTGGTAGATGGACCCTCAAAGACCCGATACTGCAGCTTTGTTCTGTGGCTACAGAAGAACAGGGATTCCAGGCAAAAGGCCAGAGATGACTCCACACATATAGCTGCTCTTATAACATTGGGAGTTGCCAAACACATTGTTTCCAGTCATCTCTCTTGGACATTTTTTGCTCTTGGTTTGCCTTTTATACAAATGCTGCCCACGGTTTTTCCATCAAGTATAACTGAGATTCTCCATACCCAGGACGGAAACTGAAGCATATGAATTCAGCATAAAAAAGACAAAACTGGAGAGAAAAGGGAGAAGTACAAATGAGTATGTTTGATGCTACTCTTCCTCTCGGAAGGCAAAATAAAGCAGACAATGGAGAAATTGTGGTGTCCTAACCCTATTGTGCTGGTATCTGTCTTTGAGTTAGTTTCCTCTCCTTCACCAAACCACAGTCACAAAGATTGAATGGCGGCCATCCTCCCCAGCAGCACCATGCCCTTGCCTCCTCCTCGCTCAGTGAGCGTGTTAGCTAAATGTACCACATCCATCCACAACCTGCAAGTTCTTCCCTGCTCAAGCCTGTTTTCAAAATTCAGCCAGGCCATCTGTGCCCTTAAGAACACCCTTAAATAACAACCAAGACTATAAAACATTGACATTTGTCCCTATCATTTGTCCCTATCACATTGCCCATGTGAAAGCCAACGCAATAGACAATTTACCAGCTCATGGATGGATTGCTTGCCTCCATTTTGCATTACTTACTAACAAATACACTTTACATACTACCCTTAACAACCTCCGCAATCCACCCCCTCTTTGATATCCTGTTAACAACAACTTAACATCATCCCAGTAACTACATCCTATCTGCCCAGATTAATTATGAAACTCAATTCTTTCATGGCCTCCACTTTCTCTTCCTCCTTTCCTACCTAGTCATTAGCTGCTACCTGGGCCACCTGGCTAGTTCCCCTGCCTATCAGTAGGTGGCTCAAGACTTTCTTCTCTCTCTTGCTCCATCCTGCCTCAAGTGTTTGCCCCTTTGCTCTTGGAGCGGCCGATGTCCCTACTTGATCCCCATTACATTCCTCTGGGCTAGTCAAATGTTTACATTGTGTCCCTGAGTAGCTAGGGCAAGCCACGAACAGTGAGCTTGGCCCAGGCCTAATCAGGACAACTCTAGCCCCAGTGAAAGATGAATAATAACAACTGCTACAGCCAGTCCCAGAAGAGCCCACTGAGGGCATTTGTTTTGGAATAATGAATATGGAAATTTGGAATCCATAATAAACTGCAAGCAGTCTTTCAACTCACTCGTGCCGAAAATTTGCACTCGCCTTTCCCATAACTTGTCACTTGTGTTTTTTATTGTTCGATATGTAAACAAGGACAGGAAAGCCTTTGTTCCTTGGTGCCTACTTAGATTTGCCCATTAATCCCAACCCCCCTCCCTTTCCCACCAAGGCATGCAGGATTACACAAAGCAAAAGTCATTAATTTTTATCTCTGACTATCTGTAGGGTTTTTAATGTGGCCTGGCTTGCTTATGCACCACCAATTACATGTCATAAGTGCTTGTAGATGCTGGAGCAGTATCATGGGCTGATGAATCACTGCCTCCTCTCCTGATTAGTATGCAAGGAACCGTGTTCCTCTTTGAGCAGCTGGCATGCCAATGAGGATCTGGCTCCGCCGGTCAAGGCATCTGGACATGAATTCAATATGGATTGCTTTAATTAAATGGCTAAGCGCACAAGACGCTAAGAAACAACTCCATCATTGAGTGAAACTTGAAAATAGAGTCGACACAAGCAGGAGAGTGGAAAGGGTAGGCAGATAGTTCATCACCACTACCCACTCCACCTAAAATCCTCAAAATCCCCATGTGAAGCACAACCACTTGCTAAAAGTGTGGTGAATTGTGGAATCCACAGTGAAATACCGGGGGTGAATCTAGTTCATCACCCTTAAATTTAGAAATCAAAACAGCAGAGCAAAACCTACTCTCCTGCCCTTTGAAAAGGTTCTGTTTTAACTATGCACTTGCTTGCAAACTACTGGTGAAGCTGATTTAAAGAAGGAAGGATGCAGTTGGAGGTGGTTGGCAAAGTCTGAATATACCTGTTATCAAAAGTCCCTGGAGGAAGAAAACTAGCTACTGGAGATTTTGCAAATATCAGGAGGGCCGAGCGGCCCATCCGTGTGCTAACACATGAGGAGGAGAAGGGGAAAAGCAGCATGGGTCTTCACTGTCCATTTGGAATGGATTTTGCACTGATCAGAAAGATGAGTGTCCACCAGGTCATGTTTGCCTTCAGCCTATACATATTAGTCAAATCAAGTAGAAAACAAATGCAATATTTTCATAAGGCAGTCGATGTTGCTCCAATAACCCCCAGTTTTATTCCTCTGAGCACTTGTCTTTAATTCTGTTGCAATTTCCCTTTATTTCCACCCCATATTGTATTGGGTTTGGCTGTACATTTCATTGGGAGGTGGGATAGAATAATGGCAAGGAATGAGGACTCTGGATTTCAGACAGATCTGGACTCCAATCCCAGGTTCATTAATTCTTAGCTATGTGATCTTAGGCAAGTTGCTGGACTTCTCTGAATCTCCTTTTCCTTGTCTCAAAAAAACAAAACAAAACAAAACAAAACAAAACAAAAAAACAATGGTGATAAGAATAACACCCACCTCACTAATATATTGTGGAGATTTAATTAATACTTGCCAAGTCCATAACATTGTAGCCTTTCAAAAATGTTTATTATTGCTGTTTTTGTAGAATGTGGTCTTGTCAAGTGGTGACGTTTTACTGACCAGTTACAAGGAATATCTGTTTCCTATAATTGCCAGGATTTACCTATATACACTGCAGGTATTTAAAGAGGACCGTTAGGGCCCGGCTAGATAGCTCAGTGGATAAAGAGCTCGCTGGGAAACCACATGGGAGGCCCTGGGTTCGGTTCCCGGGGACCTCTCCTAGCGGGCAGACCGCCTTGAGAATGGCAAGCTGCCATGGGCGGGCCAGAGCTGCCGTGGGCAGGGCAAAAAGCTGCCACGGACAGGCAAAAGCCGCCACGGGCAGGGCAGGTCGCCCGCGTGAATGGAGCGCAGCCAGCCACCGGCGAACTGAAAAAGCCAGCCGTGATGGAAGCAGAAGCCGCCCACAAGCGGGGAAAGCCGCGCCTGCGCAGCGACCAAGTCTCGGCGCGTCGCCGCAACGGGGGGGAAGGGGAGATATGTAATAAAA
>PVKH010002506.1:0-27003 GCA_004027955.1 Chaetophractus vellerosus
ACAAAATCTCCTAGGAAATCTATTTCTCTTTTTACCAGCAGCTTCCACTACTTCTGACTCATTCTTTTCTCCACCCCAATAGCATTTAGAAAATATATGATAAACAATGTGCAATCAATCAATTCTCATCTTTTACAGAGGTGATGATCCCATAAAAGAAAGAAGAAAGAAGAGCCTATAACCCCCTTTGTATACCCACTAAAGACGGATTGCTTTGAAAATTAACTGGTGATATTTGCTAGCTAGAGTCTTTAGCTATGGAATCCTTTAAGCAGAATATAGCTAGTCTAGGGATGCTTATGTTAAACAAGCCTGGAATATGTGAGTTTATGGGGCATGGGTTTCTTGAAATATCACATAAGCTATGGGAATATTTGAGTATAAAATAAAGATGTTTTACTCTGAAATGACTCCTTTCTGTGTAAATATAGCCACTTGCATGATTTAAAGTTTTCCTATGTTAATCTGAGCCATAGTTCATCCTGATGAGGCAAGGAAGGACCTGGGAACTGTGCTGGTGGTCCCAAAGCTCTTCCTTTTTTTATAGACACTGTGACTACTCATATCATTAAAGTAATGGTAATATTTGGCACTGGGTAAGACCTCTGATTCATGTAAGTCAGATTTAACAACCTTATCTTTTGTATTAGCTCAGCATTCTAAACAGCATTTAACTTCAGGATCCATATTAAGTTATCTCAAGAGTTATCATCCAGGAGTTGCAACGTATCATTATAAAAATTGACCACATACTAACATGATAAATAATAGTGGTTATTAATGTATTATTATATCATATATTATCATTATTCTGAAGTTATGGCTGTAGTTTAAAGACTTGACTCCAATAAAAAACATTAAAAACTATTGGACAACCCAAATAAATTAGTCAGAAAGCAGGTCTGTAGCTTACACTCCAAATTACATATATTGGAAAATTTTCCCTCTATATTTGTTGGAAGAAAATTGGGCCATGTTTCAAAGAAACAAATTTTAATAGCTTCCTCCTTGTTAAGTGAACCAATCATGAATAGGATACAAAAACAGATGAAGGAAAAATCTACTTAGGGAAACCAAACCTAGAAAATTTTCTTTTCTTCTTCTTATGTAGTGTGATACAAATTTTCGGGAAGGACTTAACAGGAATTTCTTTAAAAAGCATACATAAATAGGATAGTTGCCTACTTATGCAGGTTTGAACAAATTTAAGAAAAGATGAAATTGCTTCCTTTTATACCAGTTCTAGGGGTTTTGTTCACTGGAAGAAGAAAGATTTTATTGACAAATTGAAGGCAGATGTGGGCTTAATTATGAAACATTTTGTCCCACTTTGAACTCAATATAAAAATGAAAGTCTGTGAAACAAAATATATTTAATTCAGGAATTTCTTCATGAATTATAATATTTCATACAAACCTTTACAGTTTGTTTTCATCTTTTGCAGGTGTGAAAAATCTTCCAAGGAACTTTATTTCCCAACAAATGAAAATGTTTCCATCTCCCTCTAGCCTTGAAAATGTTACCTCTAGGAATAAGAAGCTTTCTATGATTGTAAAGTCCTTCAGGACCCATTATGTCAAAGGCAGGTTAAAATATATCATTTTCCACCCATGAATTGTGTATTTCACTGTTTTTGGTAACTCTTCCTTTTTCCTTCTAAGACATAGAGGTAGTCTTAGTTTGCCACAAGACTGCCATTGCAATATACCAGAAATGGGTTGGCTTTTTTAATGGGGATTTTATTAAGTTAAAATCTTATAGTTCTGGGGCCGGCTCGATAGCCCAGTGGATAGGGTGCTGGCATACCACATGGGAGGCCCTGGGTTCGGTTCCCGGGGACCTCTCCTAGTGGGCAGACCGCCTTGAGAATGGCAAGCCGCCATGGGCGGGCCAGAGCCGCCGTGGGCAGGGCAAAAAGCTGCCACGGACAGGGCAAAAGCCGCCATGGGCAGGGCAGGTCGCCCGCAAATGGAGCGCAGCCAGCCACCCGCGAACTGAAAGCCGGCTGTGAATGGAAGCAGAAGCCGCCCACAAGTGGGGAAAGCCGCGCCTGCGCAGTGACCAGTCTCGGCGCATTGCCGCAGCGGGGGTAGGGGAGACATGTAATAAAATAAATAAATCTTTATAAAAAAATCAATCTTATAGTTCTGAGATCATAAAATGTCCAAATTAAGGTATTATCAGAGATGCTTTCTCACCAAAGTCATATAATGGTGCTCCTGGCATCCTGCCATGTGGAAAGGCAAGATGGCAAGTCTGCCAGTCTCTCTCTACTTTCTCCTTAAGTTCAGCTGTGGACAATCAGGCATCTCTCCCTGAGACTCCTCTCCTTGAGCCTTTTGGGGTTTCTCTATCTTTCTGCAACTGTAGACAAACCTGGAGTCCCCTCTCTCTCCTTTCTCTCACATGGCAGGATCAAAACGGCACCTTCCTTTCTCTGTGTCACTCTGGGTATTCTCAGTTTATATAAGACCTAGCAAAAAGGTGGAGTCCTAGCATGAGTTAGACCTCACTGACAGAGTCCAATCAAAACTTACCTAATCAAGTGATCTAACCAGGGTCCCTTAACTGAATCTAATTAAAAGAAACAATCTACAATGTATTTACAGGCATAGGAATGGGTTAGCTTAAGAACATAATTTTTTGGGGTGCACAAAAGACAATCCAGGACAGAGATATTTTATTTTAAAGATGATTATAGCCTATTATTATTCTCAATTGACAAAAAGGTAATAATCAGTGAATATTCGTAGTAGTCAAATGGGGGCTATAATTAATTAACAAATTAGTTTGAATTTTTACACACTCAAACCACAATCAACACATTAATTATGACTTGGATTCATATAAACCATAGGTGAAATGATGTTCCTCAATGTATAATTAATATTATCAATAAAAGCCTGAGTACTTTAACCTACAAAATGAATATTTATCCCTTCTTTGCATATTTTTGTGTATGGTGCAAAATTAGTGCTGGTCAAAAGGCAAAACAAGCTGAAGCTTTTTTTCCCTCCACTAAACTATCTCATTTCTTTTACTTGATACTTAAATGTAATAAAATTTGAACAGAAGTAAGATAGATAGTTCGGGAAATTTCCTGTGTGAACAACCAGTTTTCACATATGGTCCCTAAAAAATATATGTAAGTAATCATATAGCAAGATACAGAGATTGAACTTAAGAAGAAATAATCTAAATATTTAGACAACCTCATGTATGTGCGCACATATGTAAACATTCACACTCACACTCTATAGTGCTCATGGTGGTACTTAAATTTGAACCTTAGCAATATAATATCATATGAAAAACTGCGATTGTCAACAGCCATTGCACACAACATAGTATCCTTTCATAAAGTTAAAACGAACTAATAATCGTATGTATGCTCTTTAGGAATATATAGAAGTACAACAAAATGCATAAAAAGGAAAGCAAAGGAATTATGCAAAAAGATTCGGGATGATGAATACCTTACCTGGTGAGTTTCATCCATATTTTCAAATATAGTTGTTAATGGTTATTTTTTTTCTTATTGTATAATTTCTTCATGTCAGTATATCACAATTTACTTGTTCGTTTTACTGTGAATGGGCCTATGGGTGGGTTCCAATTTGAGACTCTTACAAATAAAGCTAGTACAAATAATGCTGATCATACATGAACACAAATAGAATACTATTTGCTCGTTCACAGGGCCCTCATACGTTCAATTTAATTGTATTCTGCTGAGCAGTATTCCAAAGTAGTAGCAATCTACATTATCATGCTCCATATCTGGGACAACATTTGTTATTTTTCAACTTTTTTTTCTTATGTTTAATCAATTGTCATATATATATGTAGTGGGTATCACTCTGATTTTAATTTGCATTCCAGTTATCATTAATTGATTGTAGCGGCTTTACATATATTTTTTGTGAAATGCATGTGCAAATAGTCTGGGAATTTTTCTATTGGGTTTCCATCTTTTTCTTGTCCATTTGTCTTTCTATATTCTGAATATGAGTACATTGTCCTATGCATGTACTGCAAATAATTCACTGTTCTTATTGTCTATTCTTACTTGTGATGGTTAGGCTAATGTGTCAACTAGGCCAGGTAATTCTGTCCAGGTATTAGGTCCAGCAAGCACTGGGCTAATTGCAATACAAGAGCATTTATGGACTTCAATCACCAGTGAGTTTACTGCATGGATGGCTGATTGCATCTGCATCAATCAGGGAAATTGGATCAAGAATGGGTGATGCATTTATCCAATCAGTTGACTGCCTTAAAAGGGGAAGTGATTTCAACATTCAGAGAGAATTTCCCAGCTCATTTTTGGACAGCCAACTTCTCCCAGAAACTCATCAAGGACCTTTTACCAGCCTTTCATCGGAGCCCCTGGCTTGCTTCCTGCCTGCGGAACATGGACTTGTGCATCCCCACGGTCACATGAGAGACTCTAATAAAATCTTATGTTATTGACAGATATCTCCTCTTGATTCTGTTTCCCAAGAGAACCCTGACTAATACAATATCTTTCATGATATTCTTAGTATTCAAATTTCATTTATTTAAAATATTTAAAAATTTTAAAAATTTCTTTAGGTTTATTAACCTCTTTCCTGTTTACAATATATTTTCCTGTTCCAATATTATAGTAATGTTCTTGTATGATTTTTAAATGATGCCTTTCACTTTTGACCTACATTTGGAATTGATTTTTCTGTATGACATGAGGTAGGCATAAAGAATGTACAATTGTCCATGCACCATTTATTGAAAAGATCACCCATTTCCCCACTACACTGTACTATCTTTTGTTTGGGGTGATGAGGTAGTGTTAATTATATTATCAAAAATTGTGAGTTAACCAACTAACTGAAAATAAACTATGAATGGATCATTGCAAAAAAGGCATATAATGAACCAATACTGTCCAATTCTGAGTATTGCATATATTATAAACATAAAAATGAAACTTTAAATAAAGACATTTGCATGTCAGGACTACAAAACATGATTCTTATGTCAGACAGCATCTATTCAGGAAAATAGGCACTCCTATAGTTGAATAGAGAGAATTTAATTAAGGCTTTTTTGTTTATACAAGTGATGGATAGCTGAAAGAGTAAATAAAAGCTCTTACTAAGTTTTATTAACCCTTAATTATTTACACATAGAACAATTTATACTATAAGGCTAGAAGGAAAAAGGAAAGAGATTGGAAATAACAGAATCCATAAAGTTAGAGGAAGGTCCCTGTAGAGCTGGAGTTCAGACTGATTAGTGGAGCTATCACTTAGTCAATGTTCATAACTTAAGAACCCAATGGGTCTGGTTCTGACTGTGCCAAAAGAAGTTGGAGGCTGTGAGGAACTGCTGAAATTCTGGTAAAGTTGAATTTTAAGGAAGCAAACAGATATATAGAAATTTCTTCCTTCTTCCCCTGCTTTCCAGTCTGTCCCCAGCGTCCCTCACTTGCAGAATATAACAAAAAGCCAACTGGCAAAAAATTCTAAAAGTTTGTAGAGTTCTCAGCTTCAGCAGTCAGAAAGCAGAGTTCCACAGACTAGATTTGGAGCTGAGAGACAATAGATTAATTGGGACAAAATGCTGGAATCAAATTTAATATTAAAGGAATACTGTATAATTTCATTCATAATTTGATTTACATTTAACTTTAAAACATTGTTATTAGTATTAAGACCTAAGTTAAAATATGTTATTCCATGAAGAATGTATTTACATATTTTTTCTGGTACTGTAAGTTGCAGATTTTCCAAGGTTATATTGTTGGTTAAGGTATTTTTATTTTTAAGGTATTTTATAGATTTTTGTAATGTAAATTTCTTCACCCCCTGAGTGTAATGAACTGCCTTAATGTTCATAATTTAAAACATTCCATATTATAGATTCATTATTTTCCATTACTTGAATATTACCATTCATTTATTTTCTTCATCTTGTGTCTACTATTGTTCACATTTTGTGAAATAATCACCAATGTCTTGACACTATGTCAAAATATTTTTGTCACCAAATAAATAGTCAGTCAATGTAAAAATAATCATTCCTTCCTTTAAAAATTATATTCCACACTTATTCACAATGCTACAATATATGTTCATCAATTGTAACAAATGTACCACACTAAGGAAATATGTTGTTAATGTGGGAAAGTGTGGGAAGGCTAGGGAGTGGGGCATATGGGTATTCCCTATATTTTTTTTATATAACATTTATGTAATCTAAATTTTCTTTAAGAAATAAAAAGTATTTAAAAACAAAAAACAAAAAAATTCTCATATATATCTCCCCTTATAGATATAAAATATACAAAATTATGTGGTGAGAATTTTCAAATAAAAAGTATGCATCTCAGACCAATTAGAGAATGATAATGGAAAAGACAAAATTCCTTGCATTAATTGTATTTTTTATGTATGTAGCATTAACAAATGATTAAGAGCCTATTTAAATATATATTACAATTTTGTGGAGGCTGCATACAGTCATCTGGGAGGGATGCAAACTCTCAAAAAATATATAATTGCTGTCTATGTTTACTTAGTTATATTGATTCCATACCAGAAAAATGGGTTTATACCGTACAAACAAAAAACAAAAAAAATCAGTAAGTAGTTAACATCTTGTAAGCCAAGAAAATATGGTCAGTAAACTATATTTCCTCCTTCATTTGTTGATTTGCTATGTCAAAAAGTGTTTAAGCACAAATTAAACTTCAGAAGAGAGAAAGAAAAAAATAGAGCATAACTTTTTGAGAGTGGTCCATTTCCCAAGTGTCCTACCAGTCTTAAAAGTTGTAAACCTGTCTGAAAATTTGTGACCAAACTATCATTACTCCATTGTAATATCTCAAACATTTCAGATCTCATTAGCGATGTGAGGAAATTAGAATGAATAGCCCATTGTAAAAAAGTGTAACCAACATCACTAGAAAATATTAGTTTTCTGTTATTTTTATAAACATTAGGCTTACAAATATTAAAAATAATTTGAGAATATGTGTTAAACCATTCAGTTGATGGTTTCTGTTATAGACAAAAAATGAACTAGGATTTTTCAAATTTGCTTTAAATTTTAATTGCTGAAATTGATGTTGATAGCTACTCCATCAGCTGATATCGATGACTAAAGTTCTTGTTAAGCTTATAGAGTAGAATTAATCATAAAGTCCAGTGTGTTTTAACAAAAATGAGTTTTTATCAACAAGATTAATAAGCACTAAATGAAATTTCTGTTTCTCTTCCTTCACTGTTGAAATAGCTCTTAACTGTCAAAGGTTGGCAGAAATAGAAAAAAGGGAGATAGAAATAATGTGAAGTTATACTACACCTGCCAAGCAGGTTCCCATGGTAGCTGGCTACTAGGGAGAGCTCTCAGGCACATCACAATACAAGGCTGCTGACTTCACATCCTTTCCAATTTGGAAAAGGATAAAAAGAACAAGTGACTGAATATAAGTGCCAGATATAGATGGGATAACAAGTCAGAGTGTGAAGAAATAGAAATGGACTCTATTTTATTCATAATATTTCTATTTTATCTTGTTAAATTTGTGCACTGGGTAATAACAAAGTTGTTATAAATTAATGCTAAATGTGAATGTATGTACATACATGCATGTAGATGTATATGGGTATATATGTAATTTAACATATATTATAAATAAATAATTAAGGTACAGCATGGATTTAAAATTCACATTTACTTCAGCCTTTTTATTTTACTGTGTCCTCTACATCAAATCTTATCAGACTATTTCCTTAATTAGCTAAAGTTTACTGCCTTCCAACAAGCAGTGTAAGATACTTTGGCTTCACCAATTCCTGCCCTGTTATTCCCTTTTAGGTAAAGCAGCTATACCCTTGTTACAGTTTGATGTAATTATGAATTACAAAAATCCATATTGAATCATGCTTGCAAACTGATCTGTTCATCTGGGCACGATTGGGTTATGATTAGGGCGTTAACTGAGCCACATCAGTAGGATATTGAGCCCCACCCTTCGGGTGTGGTCTCAAGTATAAAAGGCAAGGAAAAAGATTTGAGAAGTAGTTTTTGAGAAGCAGTTCTGATGTTGGAGAGAATGCCCCAGGAGTAGAAAAGTGAGCCATTCACTTGATAGTCTACAGCTGACCTTGTGGAGGAAACAGAGGAACTAAGCCTGGAGAGAAATGCAGCCCCGGGAAGAGAGGAACCCAAAAAGCCTGAACCCTAGCAAATGTCGGCAGCTGTCTTGCTCCCATATGTGGACTTTGGTGAGGGAAGAAACTTATGCTTTGTGGCCTGGTAACTGTAAGCTTCTACCCCAAATAAATACCCTTTATAAAGACCAACCAATTATTGGTATATTTGCAAAGGCACCCCTTTGGCTCACTAATACAATCCTCAAACAATATTTTTTCATTGGTATACCTAAAAACACTAATGGGATTAATAGCGACTTCAATGATAATTTAGCATATTGAAAATAGCAAGAAACAACAGGTAAGAGACTAAAATGAAGAGAATAGAAAGATGTGAATTTTAAAAATGAATAGATTTCCAGGGGCAACTCCTTTTCCCCATGTACATATCTGGCACCAGTGTTCCTGTTTGAGCTAGTATTGCTCAAGGATCTGCTTGAGGCCAGTCACAAAGGCTCTGCACCCTGGAAAGCCGCCTGTAAGGAAGTGAGGAGCTGGAAACAAGTCTTGGGTGCTTGCCCTACATCAGATGCAGACTGCATGACCAGCTATGGGCCAGGGGCCTCTACAACCATGCCTGTCAGCATTTGAGAACTCATCAGCAGTCTTCAAGACAGCACCCTCATAACCAGTGTGGATTCCTTGTGCTGGAAGGAGCAAAACACATTTTCTTCTCAAAGAGTTTTGGTTGTTTTCTTTCTTTTTTTTTTTTTTTTTGACCTGTGGCTCCTTAAAGAATTGTGCAAAGACATTAACTTTATTTCACCTGACTTGGAATGCTTCCAAGATAGAGGTGAGTGCCTGAGAGGCATTTTTCAAAACTATTTAAAGGTAAATGTATTAGCCACTGCTACCTGGGGCAGAGAATAACAATTCAGGCAAGCGGTAGGCTCCAAAATGTCTGAGAAGAAACGTTAGGGATTTAAAAACTTTGAAGAATAAGTGCTTTTAATATCTCCCAACTTATTACAGTGAATATAAAAGTCCAAATGCTTAGAAAAGACCTACAAATGCCCCAAGTCCTACCCTTTGATTGCTCTTCAGGCTCTGCACAAGCATCAAGTGAAATCTAAGTCAGGATTGTGAACTGCCCAACTAAATATTAAAGTAGTGCTCAAACACACACACACAGAGCGTGGCAAAGATGGGGAGTATTTTATTGTTGTTGCCATTGTTTTTTAGTTCCAGGTCTTTAAAGAAATTGGTGAAATCACTAGCTGACCACTAAGCTAAAAAACAGAAACAACATTCGCCACACAAAACCAAGACTTTAGACTTTACATTATTATTTCCTAAAAGCCACTAAACAAACAACAGCCACAACAACAGGCAGCAACAACAAACCAAGGCATGGGAAGAAACTTATTCCAGAAAGTATACATTTGTAATATTCAGAAGGTCTAGCTTTTAACAAAAAATTAGAAGGCAGGAAAAATAAGAAAGAAAATGGAAACTCTCCTTGAAAAACACCAGGTCTTAGAATCAGAATATAATGCCTCTTACCCCCAAATGTAAATATGATCAAAGACCTGCAAGAAAACTTGGGAAATGGGTTAAAGTAATTTAGAGAAACACTACATGGGTTCACCAATCTATGTTTAAAACAACCAAAAGAGAACTGCTGGAGCTAAACAAAGCACTAATAAGAATACATAATATACCAGAGAGGATCAACAAATCTGAGCCAACAAAAATAACAACAAAACAAATAAACAAATTTGAATTCAGAACTACTGAGATTACCCAACCTGAGAATGGAAAAAGAGTGAAGAAAACTGAGCAGTAGCTAAGGAACTTGTGGAGCACCATCAATCATATCAACTTATGGATATTAGGAGCCCAAAATGAGAAGAGAAGGGGGGTGGGACTAAAAGAATATTTGAAGAAAGAATGGTTGAAAATTTCCCAAATTAGATGAATCTACACACCCAAATATCTCAGTGAACCCCAAGTAGGATAAACACAAATGGATCCAAACTGAGACGTATTATAAACAAATTGTCCAAAGTCAAAAATAAAGAGAACCCTAAAAGTGGCAAGACAGAAACATGTTGATATGTACAAGTGATCCTTGATAAGATTTACAGCTGATTTCTCATCAGAAACTATGAAGGCCAGAAGGCAATGGTATGGCATATACAAAACTGAAAAACAACAAGAAACAAAAAACAATAAAACAACATCTGGCAATCAAGACTACTATATTCAGCAAGAATATCCTTCAAAAATGAAGGAGAGTTTAAGATAGCCCCAGATCAACAAAAATTAAGAGAAATTGTTGCTCATAAACCTACCCTCCAAGAAATGCTAAAGAGCATCCTTCAACCTGAAGTGAAAATACTCTAGAGGGTTACTTGAGTCCAAAGAAATAAAGTTAGCTGTATACATAAATATAAAAGTCAGGGTTAATTTTTTCTGGTTAATACTTCTTTATTATCTATATGATTTAAATTTTAGCTATATAAAATAATAAATCGGGAACCAGCTGTGGCTCAATTGGTAGGGCTCTGGTTTACCACATGGGAGGCCCTGGGTTCGGTTCCCAGGGCCTCCTGGAGAAGTCAAGCCGCCACTAGCAGGCAAGCCGCCATGAGCAGGCAAGCCGCCATGTGGTGAGCTGACTCAGCAGGATGCCGCAGCAGGAGGAGACAAGCAGACATGGAGAAACATGAAGCAAATGAACACAGCAAACACAAGCAGCAAAGGGGGTATATATAAATAAAAAAATAAAATGAAATAATAAATCAATGTCAGTGGAGTCACAACATATAAAGATGCAATTTGAAAAAATAATGAGGGGTATATAACATATCTATAAAGGACCAGATTTTGTATAACAGGAAGGCAGATGGAGCAATTAAAAAACAAAAATATGACTAGAAAGCAAATAACAAATGGCAATCTAACTCCTTCCTTATCAGTAATTACATTAGATGTAAATTGGTTAAATTCTAATTAAAAAGCAGAGATTGGCAGACTGGGCTAAAGAAACCATAGGTCAACTATTACTGTGTACAAGAGACTCACTTTAGCACAAAAGACACATTTGTGCTTAAATTGAAAGAATGAAAAAAGATATTCCATGTAAACACTAACTGAAAGAGAACTGGAGTGTCCATACAAATATTAAGAAGGTAGCCCTTAAGTCAAAAATTTCTATAAGAGATAAATAAGGACACCATATATTATTAAAATGGTAAATCCATCAAGAAATACAATACTTATAAACATACGTACCTATCAGCAGAGTCCCAACATACATGGATAAAAAATGATAGGTGAGGGGAAAAGTAACAATTGTAGTTATAGAAAAACAAGACAAAAGATAAACCAAGAAGTAGAATTCTTGAATAACATATAAACCAACTAGACCTAACATATAGAATATTCTACCTCACAACAGCAGAATACATATTCTCCTGGTAAGACCATGTTAGGCTGCAAAATGTGTCAATACATTTTAAAAGACTAAAATCATACAAAGTATTTTCTTTGACAAGAATGGAATGAAATTAGAAATCAATAGAAGGAAAATTGACAAATACATGAAAGTTAAAAAACACACTCTTAAACAATGTATCAAAGGAGTTAGTAAATGCTTGCAGGTGAATGGGAATGAAAACAAAACTTACCAAAACTAATGAGATGAAGCAAAAGCAGCGTTCAGAGGGAAATTTACAGCTATACCTATGTTAATGAAGAGAATGACCTCATATCAATAACTTAACCTTCTACCTTAATGAATTAGAAAAAGAAGAAAAAACCCAAAGCCAGTTAAAGGAAGGAAATAAGTTTAAAGTGGAGATAAATAGGAAAACAATGGAAAAAATTAAACCAATAATTTGTTCTTTGAAAAGATCAACAAAATTGATGAAGTTTTAGCTAGACTGATCAAAAACAAAAGAAAATTCAAATTACTAAAATCAGCAATAATGTGTGAACATTACCAATGATTAAAGTAATAAGAAAGGATTATAAGAGGAAATTAAGAACAATTGTATGCCAACAAATTAGATAACCTAGTTTAAATGGTTACATTCCTAGAAACAAACTGCCAAAACTGGCTTAAAAAGAATTAGTAAATCTGAATAAGCTTCTAACAGAGAGAGAGAATCAGTAATCAAACATCTTCCAACAACAAAATATCCAGGACCAGATGGCTTCAGTGGCGAATCTTTCAAGCACTAAAAAAATCAATCTTTTTCAAATTCTGTCAAAAACATAGAGTAGGGAAACCTCCCTAACTTGTTCTATGAAGTCCATATTACCGTAATACGAAAGACAACACAAGAAAGAAAAACTACAGAGCAGTAACCCTAACAAATGCAAAAAAAAAAAGAAAATCTCTCATCAAAATGATAGGAAACTTTATCTAGCAGCATATTAAATGGCTTATTGTATACCATGGCTAAGTAATTCCAAGTCAAAGTATATACCCAGGAGAATTGAAAGCAAAAAGTAGTATGCAAATATTTATGGCAGCATTCCTCACAATAGCTAAAAAGTGGAAACACCAAAATGTCCATTAACTAATAAATAGATAGACAAAATATGGCCTATCAATACAAGGGATATTATTCAGCCATAAATAGGCATGATTTACTGATACATGCTACATCATGGACCTTTGAAAACATGTTATATGAAATAAATTAGACACAAAGGCCATATGCTGTAGGATTCCATTCTTATGAACTATCCAGAATAGGCAAATCCATAGACACTGAAAGCAGATTAGTAGTTTCCAGGGGCTGGGAAAAGGGGTAATGGACTGTGACTGTGTGATCGGTATGGGATTCCTTTTTGGGGTGATGAAAATGTTCTGTAATTAGATAATGGTGATGGTTGTACAACATTGAGAATGTGCTGAAAGCTCCTGAATTATACACTTTAAAATAGTTACAATTGTAAATTTTACATTATGTGAAGCTTACCTCACAAAAAGAAATTATTTTTTCTCAATATAGAAATAAATAAAAGTAAAGCATAGTTTTTATTAGTACTTCCTATGTCTTCAGCATACAAGGAAAATAACTAAACTTTGATATAAAATACATTGCATTGTATTAAAATATTACTTGTTTATAGAAAAAGGTTAATAAATAAATAAGTAATAAATAGATAAATGATGAAGACAGGGATACTGAGCTCAAAGTTGCAGGTGATTGTATTGAGTTAGTGAATTTCACCATTCATAAGTCCTGTCTTATTCCAAAACAGAATAAAAGGGAGTCTCCCTGAAGATTTTAAAGCCATTATAACTAATTATTTTGAACTTCCAATGCCATGGCATTAAAAAAAATTGTGTAGGATAAATAGAATGATATACTTCTGATCATATTTTTATAAGGACCTTCTCTATTGTTTTATATTCTATAAGTTTCAATACCACTAATACATTCTAAGTTTTATCTAGATACAGCAGTTTCACATTGGAGGAAAAAGAAAATACAATATTCTCATGCAAGTTCTTCTGTAAATACATGCACTCACACACAAGTTCCCTCAAATGTTCAGGTATCTAGTAGCAAGGACTCAAAAGGGTCAATGTATTCTGATTCCCCCAAAGTTACCTTTCTCGGTCTCAGCCCACTCCCTTCCTCACAGCTACAATAACCTGAAGATACTAATATATTTTACTATTTCTTTAATGACTTCTTTTACTTGCCTTTACCATTTTCTTCTTCTTGTCTAGGCACACTGTTAAAACCTGTGATTCTACATATTCTCCTTTGGTTGGCCAGGGTTTCTCTGCAGTCTGACACCTGCCTTCCTCTACCTCCACTGCTCCATTGTGTCTTTTTTGTGGATAATTCTTACTTGTGAATTGTCATATGCTACATGGTTTCTAAGTTGCTTTACTATTCTTCCTGTTACTCTCTTTTGATCCATTTCTAATGTACATTCTAAATTGTAACTAAATGCAAAAGAATTAAAGTGGTCTAAATGACCAATGTGGTCTGGTCACTTTGAAATGCTAATTGTCTTCCTTTTCCTACCTAGGCCTCTCCTCTGATTCTCAAGTGCCCTGCTTGCTGATGAAAAATGCAGTTTAAGTGGAGCAAAGCAAAGTCTCAGGGAACAAAAAGGCTTTGATTCTGTTGCTGAGCAAAAGTTGCCAATAAAAGTTATCATCAGACAGCAGTGAGAAAATTTCCACATTGACAAAAACATGGACCATATAATAGCAACAGATGATCATCAGTCATTGTCCCATATAACCCCCTGGGATTGGCAATGGACTTCTTGTTTCAATCTCTAGATGCTGAATCTATTATTTCTCATGTCATTTCTCCAGGAATCTGTCCCCTCCCCCTGTTTTCTCAGTCATTGTCCCCAGCTAACTCTTTCAAGGTCTCCCCTTATACTAGTTCTTCCTTTTCCTCCTAGACCAGGGGAAACTTACTCAGTCTTCACAAATCAGATAGCTCTCTCTTCCTTTCCTTTGGGATCTTTTGCTATTCTCTAAAACAAACAAATATCAAACATACAGCAGTATAAAACCCCTGGTTCTTACTAATAAAATATTAAGTTTTAAAACTATTGTTTGTAATAAGACCCTCAAGGGCATATTCTGGAAACTAAACAAATATACAAAGAAATAAAATATCCTTGTCCTTACTTTTGCAATCTCACTATAACAAAACTAATGCTCAATACAATTTGTATGTCCCCAAGTGATACAGAAAATGGTCAAGTAAGGAAGTACTGGAAGAGAAGCATAAAGATTTATATTTCTACATGTTTTCCCATTACAGTAAATATCACATTTTAAATGCACTTTGAAATGGAGTTGGCTGTATCATTGATTCATATTATGCACATGTTGAATTAAATATATATGTCCTTTTAATCATATGAATCTGCTAAACAATATTTCTGTCATCATTTAGTTATATAATTAAAGTTTTGATCCAGGGAAGATTTTCCAATAATTCCAGAGAATTCCATCTTTTAGATTCATCTCATTGTTAGAGCATATTGTGATTATTGTGAATTCTAATTCTGAAACCAAACATACTCTTCTTCTCAAAGCTTCCTTTTTCACTCTCTCATATAAAATTGTCAATAGCCTCCAATTGCAATTATAATAAAAAACAAAAATTTAACATATCTTGCAGGAAACTAGTTGGCCCCTGCCTACATCTCCAGGTTCTTCTTCCCACTCCACTCCTTCTTTAATGTTCCATTTGTACTTTTCTTCTTTAATTCTCCTAACATAATGATTCTTCCTGCATCTGAATATCGTCAGACTCACTGTATTCTCTGCCGAGAACACTCTCCACTACAGTCATCTCCTTATTCACGTAGCTAAAACTACTCATCTTTTGGCCCCATCTTAAATCACTATTGCTATCGGTAAAACTTTCTTACACTTAAATCCTAGGCTGAGTTAGTGATTCCAGTAGCATGGTTCAATGGATACTTCTGTAAACATTATATATTTCAATAGATACCTACATGAAGTAAGGGGACAAACTACATGGATATTTGGGGTCAGAACACTTGGACTAATTTTAGAACAATTAGTTATCTTAAAATCTGTATGACATAATTATTAATTTAGCTATGTTGAATACTCTGTTATTCTCTATGCAAATTAGTCTTACATGCCCTCCCAGAGTAAAAACTCTATAAAAGAAGAAATATTAGCTTATTTATTTAATGTTTCTTCTAGGATTGGCACATGCCAAGTACTGAGATAACTGAATAAACACCTCTCTCACTTCCCTTTGATCTTTCTGATTATTTTTGTACAGGACAAGTATACTTTTGCTTCAGGGACACTCCCCTTACTTTTTCCTTTTCCTTGCACAATTGACCCCAAATATCCATGTAGTTTGTCCCCTTACTTCATGTAGGTATCTATTGAAATACCATATTATCAGAGATTTTTCTCTGGCGACCCTCTTTAAAATCAAGTAATATTTATCCTGCCTTATTTTTCCGTATAACAGTTTTTATGATATAGCATATGATATGATTATTATGTTTGCTCAGTACAGGCACACCTCAGAGATACTGTGGTTTGAGTTCTAGACCACCACAATAAAGCAAATGTCATGATAAATTAAGTTACTTAAAGTTTTTGGTTTCTCAGTTCATATAAAAGTTATGTTAACACTATACTGTTTTCTATTAAGTGTGTAGTAGCATTATGTATAAAAAACAAAATATATTCCTTAATTTAAAATATTTTATTGCTAAAAAGTGTTCATCATCATTTGATCCTTCAGTGAGCCATAATCTTTTTGCTAGTGGATGCTCTTACTTCAATGTTGATGGCTGCTGACTGATCAGGGTGGCAGTAGCTAAAAGCTGGGGTGGCTATGGCAATTTCTTAAAATAAGAGAACAATAAAGTTTGGCATACCTATTGATTCTCCCTTTCAAGAAAATACCTTATAGCATGTGATGCTTTTTTTATTTTACCCACAGTAGAACTTCCTTTAAAATTGGAGTCAATGCACTCAAATCTTGTTGCTGCTTTATCAACAAAGTTGATGTAATATTTTAAATCCTTTGTTGTTATTTCAACAATGTTCACAATACCTTCACCAGAAGTAGATTCCATCTCAAGAAACCATTTTCTTTGCTCATCCATAAAAGCAACTCTTCATCCATTCAAGTTTTATCATGAGATTGCAGTAATTCAGTAACATCTTCAGATACCACCTTTAATTCTAGTTCTTTTGCTATTTCGCCACTACTGCAGTTACTTCCTCCACTGATGTCTTCAACCCCTCAAAGTTACCCATTAGGGCTGGAATCAACTTGTTTGAAACTCCTGCTAATGTTGATATTTTTATCTCCTCCCATGAATCGCAATTCTTCTTAATGACATCTAGAATTTTGAATCCTTTCCATAAGGTTTTCAAATTACTTTGCCCAGATCCATCAGAGGAATCACTATCTATGGCAACAATAGTCTTACAAAATGTATTTCTTAAATAATAAGACTTGAAAATCAAAATTACTCCTTGATCCATGAGCTGCAGAATAGATGTGATTTTAGCAGGCATGAAAACTACATTAATCTCATTGTATATCTCCTTCAAAGCTTTTGGGTGATCAAGTGCATTGTCAATCAACAGTAATATTTTGAAAGGAATCTTTTTTCCTTAGCAGAAGATCTCAACAATGGTCTTGAACTATTTAGTAAACTATATTGTAAACAGATATGTTGTCATCCAGGCTTTATTGTGCCGTTTATAGAGCACAGGCAGAGTAGATTTAGCATAATTTTTAAGGGCCCTAGAATTTTCAGAATGATAAATGAGCATTGTCTTTAACTTCAAGTCACCAGCTGCATTAGCCCCTAACAAGAGAGTCAGCCTTTGAAGTCTTGAACCCAGTCCTTGCCTTCTCTTTAGCTATGAAAGCCCTAAAAGACATATTCTTCACAAATAAGGTTGTTTTGTCTGCATTGAAAATCGGTTGTTAGGTGTAGTCACCTTCTTCAATTTTCTTAGGTCTTCTATATAAGTTGCTGTAGCTCCTATATCAGCACTTGCCACTTCATCTTGCATTTTATGTTATGGAAATGCTTTCTATCCTTAAACCTCATGAACCAACATCTTCACACTTCAAATATTTCTTCTGCAGCTTTCTCACCTTTCTCAGTTCTTCATAGAGTTGGAAAGAATTAGGGCCTGGATTAGGTTTTGGCTTAAGGGAAAGTTGTAGCTGGTTGGATCTTCTATCCAGATCACTAAACTTTCTCTATATCAGGAGTAAGGCTGTTAGCTTTTCCTTTGCATTCACAACTTAGCTAGCTTTTTGGCACAAAAGTCCTAGCTTTTGGCTTGTGTCAGCTTTTCCTCACTAAGCTTAATCACTTCAAACTTTGATTTAAAGTAAGAGATGTGCAACTCTTCCATTCACTTAAACAGTTAGAAACCATTGTAGGTTTATTTAATTGTCCTAAATTCAATATTGTTGTATCTCAGGGAGCAGGTGAACCCTAAGAGAGGGAGAAAGATGGAGGAACAGCTAGTCAGTGGAGCAGTCAGAACACACAAAACATTTATCAATTAACTTCAACATCTTATCTGGGAATAGTTTGTGGTGCCTCAAAACAATTACAATGGTAACATCAAAGATCACTGATCACAGATCATCATAATAGACATAATAATAATGAAAAAGTTTTAATTATTGTACAAATTACCAAAATGTGGCACAGAGACATGAAGTGAGCACATGCTGTTGGAAACATGGCATGGGAAGACTTGTTTAACTCGGGATTGCAACAAAACTTCAAATTGTATAAAATGAAATATCTCTGAAGCTCAATAAAAAGGAGTATGTCTGTTCTTCTCCCAGATAGAATGAAAACTCCATGAGGGTGGGAACCTTTTCTGTTTTGCTAGTTTTCTCTCCCCATTCCTTAGAACAGTGACTGGCAGGCTATAGGCATTCAATGAACATTTGTTGAATGAAAGAAGACTTATAAATGGAAAGATGAATTAATGCATTGAATGTCCCCAGGATTCCATCCAGTCACTCTGAGTCAATAGGAGAGTAAGTTGAACAATTTTGTTAAAACTTTCGATGGACCCAATGAGATGTAGTCTAGTTAATGGTATAGCAAAATGAAAGAAAATGTGAATTTACTGCTTATAATTCTTTGGTCAGTATTATTTGCATGTTGTCAAAGCAAATAACCAGTCACTAGGATACTAGTGGAAAAAATAACACCTAACTTGTGATTCCTCACCAGAATTCTATGTCTGTCTCTAATCCTAGTGACTGATCATTTCCTGGGTCAAACCAGGATGAACAGTTTTCAAAATAACCCAGGTTTAATCTTTCAAGAAATTTTTGAGACTTAATACTACTAGTAACTCACTCACATGTTTTTACACAATCCAGTTTAGTATTATCTATATAACTGTTAGCAAGAAAAGTATAATTGAATTCTTTTTCCTATCTCATCTTGGCTTCAGCACATTAATAAAAATTGGATAATGCTAGAATTATGATTAGTCAACCCAAAATTGATTTATTTATCAGGCTTAAAAATTGCCATATTTTCCCAACTTGTAAATGGTTTTATATTATACACACAGAGCCTCCAATATTATTGGCCATCTATACGCCAATATACAGATGCAAAATTTAGTTATATTTTATTAGACTCATTTTCAAATGGTTTTAATAACATCATATAAAAATAGCACAAATAAAGTAAAACCATTTCCTCTTTAATTCTATTCTTCCTTTTGTTTTCTTATTAAATAGGATGTATAAGACATTTAAAAATATGGTATCTGTAGCGCAGAAATGAAAATGCTGTTAAAGATATCAGTATAAACTTTTGTGCATTAAAATATTTTGCAAGCATAAAAATTAGATGGCTTATGTGTAAATGAATCAGAACAGCTGAAATTAGATTTTTCTTCCAGTCTTCAGCAATAAAGAGATGCAATAATAAATAAAACACTCATGATTTGAATACATATTCCATTGTAATTAAAAACATAAATACACATTTTAAAGTCTGCTTTTCAGCAGAAAGACAGATTAACAAATAAGTAATTTCCTATGTCTGTTTCCATTTTTAAGGGTCTAAAGTAATATAATCTATAAAGTTTCTGGTAAAATATCAGCAAGATTGAACTAGGGACAAGAAATCACCTTCATAAAAAATCACATTTCATGAGAAGTTGAATCAGCCTTAGGAAATTCCTTGTGACTTTATTAAAAGTCTATATCACCATATATGTCTCTTAAACATAATGATGCTTCAAACAAGAAAATCCTATTTTTTACTTAGTTAGCAGACTCCAATTTGGGGTAATATTTTACATGATGAAGTTTACTTCAGTTCATTACAGGGAAAGTTTAATTCATAGCAAATACAAATATGCTAATATTAATTGCATTGTGCTCATGTAATCCTTTATATAACTGTCAGCAATAATGATATTGGGGTGATAATTAATATTTTAGGCTTATAAATCCTCTCCAGTGCTTTTGCTTTATAAAAATTAATTTTCACTTGTCTGCTCCTTGTTATGCTTGAAAATAATGCTGAAAATATTACAATATATAGGCAGGGAAAAGGTACATCAAGCCGTAAAAATTCATAGAGCATCACTCTTCTATTTTTTTCCATTGCAGAAGCATATAGTGTATTTCCCACTGAATTTATTGCATAGTCCTCTAGGCAATTAATGCATATGAGCTCAGTATCAAATTAGTATCTATTATGAACTGTAAAGAGATTGAAAACAGAATACTACATTGACAAGTGTTGATAATTGGAGTTTCATAGTCTTAGAAGTTATAAAGCAAATATCTTGCTGATGTAAAAGTATTATTTCAATTTGTATGTATGGCTTTTCCTTCCCCATAATCCTATAAGCTTTGTAAGTATAGCGCTGAAAGGAAGAAAAGGAGAGCTCCAAAACCTGTATACATTTCCGATTTGTTTTCACCTCATTTTTATAGTTGTTAAGTTACAACCAGACCTTTAAGTTGGAATAGATCTGGATTATGAGAAATTCTTTTGGGGATTCAAGCTCTCTCCTCTAGTTACTAACACAAGTATCTCTCAAATAAATCCACTGTCCAAAAAAATATCTCTGCTCCCTTCCCATCTTTTCTTTTTTTTTTCTGGAGTAGTCACATTATTAAATAGACTAGATCCTAGTCCTCACTATCTTAATCTTTGAGTTTCTTTATACTCCAAGCCTTTGGAATACAAAAAAAACTACAGAAAATCAGAAAGTGAAAAAAATGTAGATAGCCAAATGGGAAAATAAAGACAAAATGAATATCTTGATTTAAAAATTAGTATTTGCTATTTTCCTGTGGAATCATAAAATTATAAAATATTGAAATAAAGTATTTCAGAAATATCCAACTTTGACTTCATTTACTAATGAAGAAATTTAGGAGGTCATTTCTTTATTTGTTTATTCATTTTCTCATAACTGTCATTCAAATACAATTTATAAAGTACACGCTCTGTGTTGGGCAATGCCCTAAGAATTCAGTATAAAATATATATCATCATACTTGTATGTCATGAATTCAATTAGAAATACTTTAGCAGAAGATTGTCATGATCAGATTTTCCTTTTTTCATTATTTTTAATTAGGGAAGTTGTGAGCTTATAAAACAATCATGTATAATGTACAGAACTCCCATATATCACCCTTACAACAATATCTTGCATTATTGTGGATCATTTGTTATAGATTATGAAATAACATGATCAGACTATCACCACTAACTGTGTTCCATACTGCACACATGGTATATTTTTTCCACACACCGCCTATTATTAACATTATGTATTAATATTGCATATTTGTTATAGTTCATAAGAGAACACTCTCATATTTGTACTGTTAATCACAATCCATCTTCTACCACATGGTTCACTGTACATTCTATCTAAGTGTACACTCAGTAACCTTTGAATGTTTTCTTTATTCCAGAAGAAAAAATCCCATATCCTTTTATTATTGGCCCTTAGTGTTGATGTAGTACCTTCTTTGACATTGATGCAAGAATATTACCATATCACTGTTAACTATAGCCCATAAGTTACATTAATTGTATTTTCCCATGCATCCCTATATTTTTACCACCTTGTAATAGTGTCGTACATTTGTTCTAGTTCATAGAAGAACATTCTTATATTTGTATTATTAACAACAATCCTCATCCACTTCTGGGTTCACTATGTTTTTCAGTTCTAGATTATTCTCTTGCTTTCTTTCATTGACATTTACATCCCAGGACTACCACTTTCAGTCACAATTCCATTTATAAACCAGCAGTGTTAGTAATATTCACTATAATGTGTTACCATCTACTCTATCCATTTCCACATATTTAAAGCCAAGCAAATTAAAATATCCACATACATTAAGAAGCATCAGTACACCTGCTCAGTCCTCATCATATCTCCTAGTAACTTAAAGCCTAGGTTTTAACTCCATATATTTGTTTGTCTTTTTCAGTTCATATTAGTGAGGTCATACAATATTTGTCCTTTTGTGTCTGGCTTATTTCACTTAACATAATGTCCTCAAAGTTCATCCATGTTATCATATGTTTCCCAATTTCATTTCTTCTTATATCAGCACGGTATTACATAGTATGTATATACCACATTCTGTTTATCCATTCATTGGTTGATGGACACTTGGGTGGTTTCCATCTTTTGACAATTGTGAATAACATCGCTATGAACATTGGTATGCAAATGTCTGTTTGTGACACTGTTTTCAGTTCTTTTGGATATATTCCTAGTAGAAGGATTGCTGGATCAAAGAGTAGTTCTATATTTAGCTTCCTGAGGAACCGCCAAATTTTGTTCCACCGAAGCTGCATCATACAACATTTCCACCAACAGTGAAAGAATATTCCAATTTCTTCACATCCTCTCCAGCACTTGTAGTTTTCTATTTTTTTAAATAATGGCTATTCTATGAGATATGAGGTGATAATTTTAGTTTTGATTTCCCTTTCTCTAATAGCTAGTAAAAGTGAACATTTTTTTCATGTGCTTTTCAGCCATTTCTATTTCCTCTTGGGAAGAATGTCTATTTAAGTCTTTTGCTTATTTTTTAAATTGAATTGCTTGCTCTTTTATTGTTGAGTTTTATGATCTCTTTATATATCACGGTACTCAAACTCTTATTGGATATGTTGGCTCCAAATATTTCCCCCCATTGAACGGGTTTCCTTTTCAGCTTCTTTACAAAGTTCTTTGAAGCTTACAAGTGTTTAAGTATGAGGAGGTCCCATTTATCCATTTTTTCTTTCATTGCTTGTGCTTTTGGTGGAATATTTAAGAAACCTTCACCTACCACCAGGTCTTGAAGATGTTTCTCTACGTTTTCTTCTAGGAGTTTCATGGTTCATACTTTTTTGTTTAGTCCCTTGATCCATTTTGAGTTAAGTTTTGTATAAGGTGTGAGGTAAGGGCTCTTTCTTTTTTCTTTTGGATATGAATACCCAGCTCCCCCAGCACCATTTTCTGAATAGACTATTCTGGCCCAACTGGCTGTGTTTAACATCCTTGTCAAAAATCACTTGATCATAGATGTGAGTGTTCTGTTTCTGAACCATCAATTTGTTTTCATTGGTCTATACTTCTATCTTTATACCAGTACAATGTTGTTTTTACCACTGTAGCAAGGGAATATGATTTGAAGTCCAGAACTGCAAGTCTTCCAACTTTGTTCTTTATTTAGATGTCTCTGTCTATTTGGGATCCCCTTACCTTTCCAAATAAATTTGATAATTGACTTTTCCATTTCTTAAAAAAAAAGGCTGTTGGAATTTTTATCAGGATTGCATTATATTTGTATATAAATTTGAGTAGAATTGACACTATAATGATATTTAGTTTTCCCATCCATGAACAGAGACTGCTCTTCCATTTCTTTAAGTCTGTGATTTCTTTCAGCAATGCATTTTAGTTTTCTGAATACAAGTGCATTATCTCCTTGGTAATATTCCTAAATATTCCTAAACATTTGATTATTTTTGTCACTATTGTAAATTGAATATTTTTCCTGACTTCCTCCTCAGATTTCTCATTGCTAGTGTATAGAAACAATACTGATTTTTGCATATTAATCTCATATCCTGCCACTCTGCTGGATTTATTTACTAGCTCTAGTAGCTTTGTTGTAGACTTTTTTTGGATTTTCTAGGTATAGGATCAAATCATCTGTGAATAGTGAAAGCTTTACTTCTTCCTTAACAATTTGGATGCCTTTTATTTCTTTTTCTTGCCTGATTGCTCTAGCTAGAACCTCTAGCATTATATTGAAAAACATAAGGATGACAGTGGGCATCCTTGTCTTGTTCACAATCTCAACAGGAAAGCTTTCAATCTTTCACCATTAAGTAAAATGTTAGCTGTGGGTTTTTGATATATGCCCTTTATCATGTTGAGAAAGTTTCCTTTGGTTCTTCTCTTTTTATTGTGTTTTTCTTTTTTATCAAGAAAAGATGCTGGATTTTGTCAAATGTTTTTCTGTGCCAATTGAGATGATCATTCAATTTTTCTTCTTTGACTTATTGATATGGTCTGTTACGCTGATTGATTTTCTTGTGTTAAACTACATTTGTATGCCTGGGATAAAACTCACTTGATCATGATGAATAATTATTTTAATGTGTTGTTGGATACAGTTAGTGAGTATTTTGTTGAAGATTTTTATATCTGTATTCATTAGAGATATTGGTCTGTAATTTTCTTTTTCATAATATCTTTATCTGACTTTGGTATTAGGGTGATATTAGCTCCTAGAGTGAGTGGTAATGTTCCTTCCTATTGAATTTTTTGGAAGAGTTTGAATAAGATTGATACTAAATCTTCTTTAAATGCTTGGTAGAATTCACCTGTGAAGCCATCTGGTCCTGGGCTTTTCATTTTGGGGAGTTGTTTGATGACTGTTTCTCTCTCTTTGCTTGTGATTGGTTTTTTGAGGTCTTCTATTTCTTCTAGGGTCAGTGTGGGTTATTGGTATGTTTCCATTTCACCTACATTTTCTAGTTTGTTGGTGAACAATTGTTCATAGTATCCTCTTATGTTCTCTTTTATTTCTGTGGAGTCAGTAATAATGTCCCCATTTTCATTTCTGATTTTATTTAATATCATCTCTCTTTTTTTTCTTTGTAAATCTAGATATGGGTTTGTAAATTTTCTTGATCTTCTTGAAGATCCAACTTTTGGTTTTGTTAATTCTCTCTATTGTTTTTTGTTCCCAATTTCATTTATTTGTGCTCTTATCTTTGTTATTTCATTCCTTTTGCTTTCTTTGAGCATAGTTTGCTGGTTTTTTCTTAGTTCTTCAAATTGTGTAGTTAAGTCCTGGCCTTTAGCTTTTTCTTTTTTCTTTAATGTAAATATTGAAGGATATAAATTTCCCTCTCAGCACTGTTTTTGCTGCATTCCATAGGTTTTGATATGTTGCATTCCAATTTTCATGTATCTCAAGATGTATATTGATTTCTCTTCAATTTCTTCTTTGACCCACTGATAATTTAATAGTGTGTTGTTTAATCTTCATATATTTGTGAATTGTCCCCTTTTCTGCCTGCTGTGGATTTCCAGCTTTATTCCATCATGATCAGAGAAAGTGCTTTGTAAAAAATCTTTTTTGAACTTATTGAGATCTGCTTTTTACCCAACAGATGGTCTATCCTGGAGAAAGATCTATGAGCACTTGTGAAGAATCTGTATCCTGCTGTATAGGGGTGAAATTTTCAGTATGTTTTTTAGGTTTAGTTTGTTTATCATATATTCAAGCTCTCTGTTTCTTTATTGATTCTCTGTTCAGATGTTCTGTTCAATGAGTGTGATGTAATGAAGTCTTCAACTATTTTTGTAGAGACATCTATTTCACGGTGTTTGCCTCATGTAATTTGGGTCATTCTGGTTTAATGCATGTACATTTATGATTGTTATTTCCTCTTGGTGAATTGCCACTTTTATTAGTATATAATGACCTTCCTTGCCTCTAACAACAGCTTTGTTTTAAAGTCTATTTCATCTGATATAGGTATAGCTACTCAAGGTTTTTGTTGTTATTGTTGTTGTTTGTTTGTTTGTTTTTGCTTACTGCATGTGTGCAATATCTTTTTTTGAGCTTTTTTACTTCCAATCTATTTGTTTCCTTGGGTATACAGTGAGTCTCTTGCAGACAGCATAAAGATGGCTTTTATTTTCTTATCCATTCCACCAGTCTGTGTCTTCTGATTGGGGAGTTTAATCTATTAACATTCAATGATATTGCTGTAAAAGCAGTTCTGATTAGTATATATCTCAGAGTAGGTCTATTCGGATGTATTTGGATGGGAGTACATTGTGTTTCTTGGACATGGAAATCTACCATACTTCAATAGGATTTGGAAATTTTCCAGTATTACTTCCTCAAATATACCTTCTTCTCCTTTTCTCTTCTCCTTCTAGGACACCCATGGCATGTATTTTTGCATGTCTTTTGCCATCATTTAACTCCCTGAGACCCTGTTCAATTTTTCCATTCTATTCTTTATCTGTTCTACTAAATGTTCACTTTCAGAGGTCCCATCTTCAAGTTCACTGATCCTTTTTTCTGCCTCTTCACATCTGCTGTTATATGCTCCCAGGGTATTTTTTATTTCATTGTGCCTTTTATTCCCATAAAATATGATTTTTTAATGTATGTTTTCAAATTCTTCTTTGTTATCACCCAGTATCTTCTTGATGAACTTAATCCCTTTTGTCATCTCACTGGGTTTATTAAGGAGATTTGTTTGAACAACTATGATTAGTCGTCTCAACTTCTTTATGTCATCTGGAGTCTTAGTTTGTTCTTTGACTTGGCCATGTCTTCCTGTTTTTTGTAGAGATTGTAATTTTTTTGTTGGTGTCTTGGCATTTGATTTACTAGATATATTTATCCTTGGCCCTTTTTCTCTCTTTAGTCTAGGGCTTTCTATTAGTGTGGCTCTGTACTACAGCCACTCTTTGATATTTGGTTCAACTTAATTTGGAACTTTATAATGGCTCATTGTAATGGTTTCAGAGTTTTATTTATTTGTGAATTCCAAAAATATAGATTGGATTGTTCTTGTAGGCTAATCTGTTCATCTGGGCATGATTGAGTTGTGATAAGGGCATTAACTGGGCCCCACCCCTCGGTGGGCGTGGTCTCAAGTATAAAAGGCTAGACAAGAGGCAGCAGAGAAAGCAGATTGAGAGAAGCAGATTAAGAGAAGCAGATTGAGAGCAGAGATTTGGAGAAGCAGATTTGAGAAGCAGCTCTGATGTTGGAATGA
>PVKH010002507.1:0-14760 GCA_004027955.1 Chaetophractus vellerosus
GATATGTAACAACAACAACAAAAAAAATTAAAAAAAATAAAAAAGCTGAACTCTATTCTAGCCATCTGCAAACTCCTCTCCTGTTGCTTGTTATTATATAACCAAAGAGCCAAGCATGTTTTTCCTATCTTTAAATGCCGAAATGCTTTTAAAAAATCAAAAGAATAATATTTTGTGACACTTAAAAATTGTATGAAATTCAAATCCCAGTGTCCATAAATAAAGTTTTATTGGAATAAACACAGCTACCCTCATTCGTTTGCCAGCAAGCCGTGGCTACTTCTGCCCTACATCGGCAGAACTGAGTACTTGAAACAGATCCTAGGGCCTGCAAAGCCTAAAATATTTACTATGACCTTTGACAGAAAAAGTTTACCAAGCCCTGCACTATTCAAATATTAGAAAAGTGCTGTTACTCATAACCTCTTCCTCACTCATGGTGAACTGCATGAGGAGAGGTTCCTCTTGATCATCTTTCAACCCCAGAGCCTAGTCCTGGGCCTGGCATTATGGTCATTTAATGTTGGGAATAAGTCATCAGGGCTGAGCTTTAGGAGCATGTTTTTTTTGTGTGTGTAATGAAGTGTAATGGGCTATTTGAGGAGATAGTGAGTTCCCTACTGCTGGGCATGTTTAAGGGTGATGGACACCCCTTTTTGGGTGTTGTAGAAAAGACTTCTCAAACTGGGCACCGTTGACATTTCGGGCTAGATAATTCTTTCGTTACGGGGGGCTATCCTGTGCCTTGTGGAGTCTTTGACACGATCCCTGGCCTCTGCCCACTAGATGCCCATGGCTCCATTCTTGCCAGTTGTGATAATCAAAAATGCCTCCAGACTTTTCCAGATTTCCCCTGGGCGGACACAGCTGTTCCTGGCTGAGAACTGGGGTGAAGCATTCCAGGGTTAGTTGTGGGTTAGACTAGAGAATTTTCAATGTCCTTTAAAAGGCTGTTCCCACCAAGGGCTTCAATTCTGGAGGCAGCTTCCCCAGGTGGACCTGGCTCGCCATCCCTGTCTCAGACCTAGCCAGCCCCAGCCTTGCAGGGTCACGGTGAGAATTAAATGAGGTGCTGATGGCAAAGTACTTAACTAGCACAGTGCTTGGCACAAAGTAAGCCTGCAGTATCTCCAGTTTAGAGATTGTATTCATTTGAGTGCATCCTGCTTGTTGTTTGGGTATGTTTTTATTGGTGTTGGACTAAGAGCTGAGAGGGGAAATTAATAAATTAATAATAGGGACATATGTAATATAAATAATTTTATAGATAATTTTTAATAAAACACATTATAGATTAATGAAGCATATTGTTTTGTGGAGCCATTTTTTTTTGATGGGGGAAGAATTTACAAACATCTCAAAGGTAGTACACAAGCTGCATGAGTATTTAATAGCAGTAGCCAGCATTTGTTAGAGATGTGCTTTACAAACATTGTTTCAGGAATTCTCATAGCCAATCTGAGTGGATAGGTAGAATTTCATATATGAGGAAAATGAGACACAGAGAGGTTAAGTAAGGAGTAGCATGTTGAAGATGGAAGTTCCCTTCTCTGAAAGAAGGCAAAGAATAACACTCAGAGATGAGCCTTCATATTGATCCCGATGGACTTTGTGCAATCTTGAAATACCATTCCTGCAAGTAGGGACCAGGGCATGCTGCTACCATCCTTCCTCTTTAGGGCAGAGCAGCTGGAAATCAAGACACTACTGGCAGAGTTAAAGAAAGGATACAGTTTTTGTCTAGTCTTTAGACTTGATCGGTCTCTGGGTTCTCACCTATAAAAATGCCTGCTAACTTAACCTGAATGCCCGCTGAAATGTGACCCCTCTTTTCTCCAGGCCTTTTGTTTGCTTCCAGAGGATGGGGTCCTTGACTTTAACAGACTTAAAACTTTGCTAATCTGTTGGGTAGGAATCCAAATTTCACTTTTGCAGCTAATAACATTTTGACATTAAATATCGCATGATACTTAATGAAGTTCAGTTCTATTTTTCCTCTTGGATTTTTCCACGGATTTGAAAAGAACAGCGTAACTATTTGGTTAGTCTGGATTTTTGTGACATTAATATTTGCAAAGCTTCACATGTGTAATCCAGGTAGTCCTTTAATGACGAAGCTGTGTATGTTGCTTCATCTGCACGGCTGCCGGGCTGTCTCTCTGTTTCTGGGCTTCCCTCCCTCCGTCCTCCAGTCTGATTCTCCTCTCCCTGGCAGACCGTTCCCAGTGCTGTCCAGGTTACTGAAGTCCTTTCTTCCTGTGGCCTCCATCCACTCTAACTCCTCCCAGTTTTGTGTCCCCACTAGTGCTGGGTGCAGCCCTTTTTAAGTTAATGTAATGCTACCCCCGTTCTATTCAGAGTGAACAGTCCTGGGATTGTGTCAGTAGGACAGGATGAAGTAATGAAATGGACTTGAGGTTTAAGTGATAGCGCCTGCTATGATTCAGTTTTTAGCTCTCTGGGTAAATTAACAGTGTTTATAATAGAAAGATGGCACAAGGTACTTAGTTATTTTTTAACTTTTAAGTTGAAAAATAAACATAATTTTATTCATCTTTATCTCTTTAATGTATTCCTGTCCTTCAAATTAAAGAAATGTATGCTTTTGATTGATTGGTTTTACTTGTACGAGTCACCATATATCCTGCCTTATATTGTGATTTTGTTTTTAATGAAAATGGTATATTGAAACAATCTTCAAAGTCAGAATTAGATGAGAATATCAAAATCTATTTACTCCAATGTATATATTTTTCATGCTTATTATGAGAAGTTGAGTTATTGGTAGTGATTTGTGCAGCATAAATCATGCTCGGCTGTCCCCCAACCCCAGTTGGTAGTTTTTCAGTTACAAGAACCATCTTAATTGAAATATTCAGTCCTTAGAAGAACCTAGAATGTGTATTATTGAGATTTTACCGGACCAGACAAGTGGGATTTGTTTCTTCTACTGTGGTTATCAAAAAGATTAACCCTTTGCCCTCTACATTCTAGTTGTAACCATTCAGAAACAAAAGGGGTGTTTGTACAAGATAGTTGAAAAATGAGGCTTTATGCCAAGTGGAATGTTTCTTAGTTGAAGGAGGCAGCAATCATCACACACATTTTCTCTTGTGTTGCAGGCTTCTGTAGAGGCTTCTGGTGAAATCGCATTATGCAAGACTGGATTTCCTGAAGATGTTTACAGTGCAGTCTTATCGAAGGATGTGCATGAAGGACAGCTTCTTCTCAATGGTACTATCTCAAAAGATATATTTGTACATATAGTGTTCTATGCTCTTGAAGCAAACTAGCCATTAAAGAAGTCTCTAAATCATCTCCACATATAACAAGTATGAATTTTTCACAATCACTCTAATGAGTCTGTAGGGACTTTATTTTAGGATTACAGAGGAGCTCATGAATCTCCTATGCACATAATTGGAAGGCTCATGATCTCCTGAAAATTTCAGATTACTCTCTTTTTAAATTTGCAGTAGAAACCTTTACACAACTGATGTTACCTCTTTTTCTGCATACATTTTACTTATTTTGAAGAACAATTCTAATAGTTGTAAAAATTATTTATAGCAGAAATCCAATTAGTATTTTGAAGGAAAAAAAGGAAACTGCTATAAAAATCTTTAATAAAACATGTCAAACTTTGCTATTTAGCTAATAAATTATAATGAACAAATTTAAGAAAGTTTCAGTGCAGGAGCATGAAATACATATTTTTGGTAAGGCATTGTTTATAGAAATTACTAGATAGCTTATTTAATTGTTGCATATGTGAATTTCAAATATTGACTCATTTCTTGACATGGGTTAAGTTCCTTATAGTTACCTCAGGAAAACTCTTCTAAGTCTTGAGAAAATCTGAACTCAAACTTGAGTATTGAAAGGAAAATTGAAAGCTCCTTCTTTAGTTCTAATTGAAAACAAAACTTTAGTAGTATTTACATGGACTCATTTATTATTACACAAAATGTCATTGAAATGTGAAGGCAAGAAGAGTTGATTAGTAAGTTGTATTTAAATTTTAATTCCCCGCAAATCTCGCACATCTCTGAGGCTGTTTTAGAGAGCTGCTTTTAAAGAATCTGTGCAACCTCAACTAATTAATTTACACAGGCCTCTGCCACACAGCCTTAATTGAAGTGTTTCCACAGCACTGACAAACCTTGGTGCTTATACTTAAGAATACCACAGTCAGAGGACTTTGAAATGTAAATGACCTCTTAGCTACTAAAGCTCTTTGATGCTGGCTATTATTTTATTTTAATTTCTAATCTAATTATGATTTTCTCACACCTGTTTGTGATCTTTCTGAATTTGAATTGTTTTTAAAACAGCCTCCTGTCCTTGCCTCATTTACATGGTATTTTAATGAGTGAATGTTTGAGCTATCAGTCTGTCTGTACACTGAATTGCTATATCAAGTAGTGGGTAATTGACATGAGGGAAGTTTAATTCAAATCAAAGTTTATAGATTTTGTTCACCTACAATAATTCAGACAGATTAAAAAAAACAGTCATTGGGATTTGTTGCATTTTTACCACTTATTTTTAAGATTAATTTTTCAGTGGGTAGTTCCTTTTCCTCATCTCGTCCTCAAAGCTTATGATTCATTGGTTACAAATAAACACATTGTCCATCACTAGAAATTATTGACTTCGGATTAATTATATTGGCATGTTGGGTGGCATTTAAAATTGAAAACTGGCTTTCTGATTAGTAGCTATAATGCTGATAACAGTGGAAATTGAGCATAGTTACTTGCCAGTGCCTTCTTAGTATATCCTAGAAAGCTGGCATTTCGCTAGCATGGTAAATGTGAAAGATTGAAAATATTTTTGACTTTGTGCTCCCGTCATCACTGAAAGAAGTGAGCAGATCGTGCCTGCCATTTGGTGTACTCACTTGTTACTACCTTTAGCTTTTAAGCCTTTGCTTTAAAGCTGTTATTCACATGACACATGATTATCTTTTTCAGAATGTTAGTGGTATATGACACATTAGATATTAGATATATTAATGAATATATTAGAATATCAGAATATGCTATCTATTTTAGAATATGTTCAAAGATGCTGGCATCTTAAAGCTTATAAAAATCAAGATATTGATTATTAGAAAGAAGTAATTTTTTTGGCAGCAAGAAAACTTAACTCAGGCTTTTGTGCAACATTAGCATTACTTTTTGTAAGAGTGTTGTCACTGGTTAATGTTTCTCTTGGTGTATTGTTACTTTGAAGAATCCTAGAAGTTCACCTTTTATATCTTTTTGGAACTTTTAGTGGGATGGTAATCTAAACTGTGTCCACATGCTGAAGCCAAATAACCTACCATGATTATAGCCATGAATTCCATGTATTGTAGTAAGCTCATTCACCTTATATCTACTGTAGCGGGAAAAGATCCAAGTATGGCCAGGCCAGCCAGAGTGATCTCTTTTGCCATGGTTGTCATCTGCTTTTTGTGGCCTGTGCACAAAATTACTTCCTTAAGGAAAGTAGTAATTGCACAGAAGAGGTCTTTGCCTTGTGACATGTTATACTATATTATACTTGACTTCAGTACTCAAGAACCAGTTGGAATCTTAATTCTCATATCTTGATGCTTCCTTTAATTTCCCATTGATGATAATTGGGAGAGGAGGAAGAACATTTCTGGCCCAACAGTATGTATAGTGTGGTCCCAGGGGATGTGTCCCTTGCACAGTAGACTTTGTACAAAAGCATTTTGGTGTATAAGCACCATGAATGCTGATGAGTTTTCAAAGGATTACATAACCTAACTTTGTGAAAGTGCTAGAAAAATGATAAGCAGTAGATTGAGATAAAATGTGATATTAATCATGTTGGAAAAGCTGTATAGAAGCATGAAATGTAAAAGGTGGGCTATAGTTCAGAGAGCATTCCCTTCTTCCCATCCCCCTTCTGTTTTTTCTAGTTTTAATGAATTTTACAGAAAGAAAGAACCCAGTGAACTAAGTTATATTCTTCTGGTGTCACTTCTGATTTTTGTCACTGTGTTTTGCATAATTATAAAGACGATGAATATATTTTGTGATTAACCTTTACATTTAGAGGTATTCCACTTGCATATTTCCAGTCTTTGAAAATAGTTGAGTTCTTTAAGGAGGGCTATATAGTCCTATGTTCCATTTTGTTAGCAAAACCAGATTTTGCCTGACTGTACATCTATTTTTGAATATGGAGGTTGTTTCCAGTTTTCCTCCCATATATATAATGCTGCTGTGGAGATTTTTTAAGAAAGAGAACTTCGGTTTTCTTTGGGGATTTGGGGTGAAAAGCATTGTGGAACTTTAGGGTAAATTTTTTTTTTTTTACATTTGTTAGAACTTGTGTTTAAAAGGCTAAAAGCATGTTATAACTTTCTTGCCTTCTTATCTACGGTTAATTTTACAGTGTGTTTTCATTTTGCTCTTTCCCCTCTAGTGAAAACATTCCTTTTTTTTAATCCTATGGCATTCTTTGTGTTTTCATTTATATTTATATGTTTGGATAAATTTTAATATATTTAGATAGCCCTTTTTATCTTACATTTTTCTATTTAGTTCTAAGAGTGTTTATTGCCCTCACTTTATAGATAATCAAACTGGCGTTCAGAGATATTATGAGCTTTTCCCAGGATTACACAGCTCATTAGTGGCAGATTAGGAATTAGAACCCAGGATTCCCACTTCATAATCTAGTGCTGCTGATGGCAATAGAAATTATTCTGGTAGCATGTGGGAAGAATGAGGGCTGATGGGAGCTGGCCTGCCTGTCCAGGTGTGTTGTGACAAGTTTATCTGAGAGCATACTTTCTTTAGTTCTTACTTAACACCTTGATTTGTGTGTTACCAGACATATTTGGGAATTGGTGACTATAAGGTAAGCAAACCTCCCTGCGGTTAAAAAGTATCTTTCACTTACTGTCACCATTAGTAATTTGCATGTACCTGTTTACAAGTAGAAAAATCTAGAGCTATTGAAAATAATAGTTAGTCTTTAATATTTGGCTTACACTCCACTGAACTAGGGAAAGATCTCTTGTGGTAGCACATTACTTGAAAATAAAATAATTGCAGTCATACGTTTTCATTCTGTCACCAGCAGCGTATCTGACACTTTGAAAAAACCACTACACTGTGACATTGCAGAGCAGATCATGGGCTGTTTTCAGTGTGGATGTCAGGCGTGATATTCCTGTGTGTTTGCATTGGTAGCCTGCATGTTTAGAGATTTCACTAAGTAAACTCCTCCAAATCTGGTCAACAAAAATAGCAGCCTGCAATTACCATGAATATTTTCAGTAATCCATTCATACTCATCAACTCTGGGCAGTCCGTGATGATTATTTTCAACTAGATGGAATTTGATTTAGATTAGTTTACTTACTGATTGAGCCTTGTCTACATTAACATGCTTGGAGGAAGCTGCAGTGTGGAATCTTTAGATAAAAGTACTGAAATATTTGTTATTAGTTTAGTAGGGCTAATCAACTGCCTGGATTTTTTTGTAGTGTGAGTACTTTTGTGTGATATGTATCACTGAATAGTGAAACAATATATATCTTAGGCAGTTCTACTATATTAGAGACTTGTGTTAATTTGCTATTAAACCATGGCATTTGGTTTCTATTGTTTTATTTTAATAAATTTCTTTTTGTTATTGAATGGGATTATTTTTAAATATTTGAAATATAGGTTTATAAACATCTTGTTTATAAAGTCTGCCAGGGTCTTGCACTTTACAGATTTCCAGTTGATTGTGGGAAATAGCACTGAAGTACCAAGATTCTTCTCTTGGATATTGAGAATTCCTGAGGTGGAAGCAATGAGACACAGCCATGCAGGTTCTCAGAGGTAGAGAATGTTTTTATAACTTGAGGCAGTAAGTTATTTTTTTTATTAAGTATATGAGAGGGTCAGCATCAGACCTAAGAATTATTATCCTTATCTATGTTACAATCATCTAGATCTATTTAATACTTAAGAGTTTTTTTTATATCCTTTTTGATGTACTTTAGGCCCAGCCTTCTTAATGCAGTACTGCAAACTAAGGTCAGCCAGTTTGGATGGTCACATTATTTTAGGGCCTTTTGCAGTTATTTGTCAGTAATTTGGAGTAGCTGAGATCTCCCCCACAATGACACAACCAGGGCATATGTGTTAAAGAAAGCAAGTCACAGTCTCCATCTGCCACACACACCAACATATTAGCAAGCAGACTCCCAAATGGTTTAAAACACGTTTTAAAAAAATCAGAGTGGTCCTTGTTCACTGTCCTTTTAGACTTTCCAATAAGCAACTAGTGGGTAGTTAGAAAGTAAACACCATAAATGTAAAATATGTTTTATATTAGATGAGAAAAGTAAGGCAGAGAAGGAAAATAGGGAGAATATGTGTTTAAATAGGATGGTCAGGGCAGTAGGAGACATTTGAGCTAAGATCTGATGTTGGTGATGGTCCAAGAAGTGGTGATACCTGGGGATGAGCTATTCAAACAGAGAAAACAGCAACTGCAAGGGCACTGAGGCAGAAGTGTGTCTGGAATATTGAAGGGCAAAAAGAGCTCAGTATGACTGGAGTGGAGAGAGGAAGGGGCACAGTGATAGGGAATGAGGTTGTATGAGGTGAGAGGGATAATGTGCCAGTTTGTGTGGGGCCAGGACTTTGGCTTCAACTACGAGGAGGAGAAATGTTATTGGAGGACTTTCAGCAGAGGAAGGACATGGTCTGACTGCCAGAACAGGATCATTCTGGCTGCTATGTTGAGAATAGACCAAAGGGGGACAAGTGGAGAAGAGGCAACCCAATTGGAGGGAAGTAATAATCCAGATGAGAAATGATGACGGCTCGGACCAAGGTGGTAACCAGTGGAGGTGGGAGAAGTGGCAGGACATTGAATATGTTCTGAAGACAGAGCTAACAGGATTTGATGGATTGGATGTTTGGTGTGAGAAAAAAAGGAGTCAAGGATGGCCCCATGGTGTTTAGTCTGAGCACTGGAAAGGAAGAATTATTGTTGCATGAGATGGAAAAGACTGGGGCGGAGTGGGTTCGAGGGACGATCAGGAGCTTGGTTTGAATCTGTGAGATGGATAACAGAAATGCTGACAAGAGGTTAAGAGAGGAGTCTGGGGTTTCAGTGGAGAGGGCTGGGCTGCAAAGTAGGGAGTCTTAAGGAGTAAAAAATTATAACTGACACCACAACACAGGGTGAAACCCCTAAGAAGCTGAGTGAGAAGATGGAAAAAAAAACAAAGAAAGAAAAGAAACGGTCTAAATATTGAGCCCTTGAGCACCCCAATGTTAGGAAGTCAGGGTGAAGAGGAGGGACTAGCAACTGAGACTGAAAAAGAGTGACCAGTAGTGAGATAGGAGAGAAATCAGTAAACTGTATTGTCTTGGCAGGGCAAGTTATGATGTGTTTCAAAGGAGAGGGAGTTATCTTCTGTGCCAAGTGCTGTTGGCAGATCAAGGTAGATGGGGACAGAGAATTCACCATTGAATTTCAGCAACATGGTGGTATCTGGTGTCTTTGGCAAGAACTGTTGGGTTGAAAAAAAACTTGATTTGAGTATATCAACAGAAAAGTAAAGGAGGGAAGTGGATACAGGATGAGTTTTTCGTTAAAGGGAAGAGGAGAAATTGGAAAGGGAGATTAGGTCAATGTATTTTTTTAAAGATGGGTATTAGCATGTTTGTATAATGATGGCAAAGATTCCAGTAGGGAGGGCAAAAGTGATGGTGTAAAAGAAAGGAAACAATGCTAGAACAATATGTAGTAGTCAAGAGAAATGAGATCAAGTGGGATTTAGAAACTCATATTTTTTACCAGCTCTGGAGATGTTTTCATGTACCTACATTTGGGAACCACTCTAACACATTTTGTTGAGTCATTCTTAAAATGGTTAAGAATCCTTCATTTCACCTTGGGGATTTTATGGCAGCAGGAAGTTTTCTCTACAGATAGTATAAAAATGAAACCCTTGTGGTATCCTGTGATGTAAACAGTATTTTCATTGCTGCAGCACCCTTGACAGATGGTTATCCAGTTTCTGTGTGAATACTACTGCCACTCCCTACCCCCAAATGATGAGCTTTCAAAAAGTCTGCTCCATTTTTGGAGCGCTAACTGTTGGAGTGATTTTTTTTTAAAGTTTAACTGAAGCATATGTCCCTAAAATTGTTCTCCCCTGGTGCCTATTCCATCCTTTGGCACCACACAGAACAAGTATACTTTCTTATGTTCTGAGGTCATTCACTCCATCATTTGTTCATTCAACAAGTATGTTTGAGCATCTGTCATATGCTAGGAAGTTTTCAATGAACCTGGACGTAGAAGTCAACAAACAGGCAAATCCCTGTGGCAGCTTAAATACTTGGCTCCTTAAATCTTCTCTGCCCTGGGCTAAACATTAGTTTCTTATGGTGGTATTTGAACACCCTGGCTTACTCTTTCCTTGTAAATAGAGGAAACTGAGGTTCCCCCCACCATGGAACTCAATACCGTATGTCTTCTAGCTTCATGCTGCAGAGGCACTCCTCTTACCTTTGATGGGGATGTGGTATTTCTCCTAGTGCAGCCCAAGGTGGAATTGGCTTTGTGTATAACTGCGTCATCCTGTTGGCTTCCGTTAAGCCTGCGGTTAACTAAAACTCCTGGGTATTTTTCAAATGAACTGCTTATCATCTTGCACTTGTAAAATTGATTTTTGAATGCAAATGTTAGACCTGTAAGTTGATTTTTTTTTTTAAAGGCCTTGTTTTTAACAGCATGTGGAGTCCCCACTGTAACCCAAACACAGAGTTGGGAATCAGTGTACTTGTTTTAAATCTTCATTTTAACAGAGGGATGTACATTTAAAATCTGCACATTTTAGAAGGCATACGCTACCAAATTGAAGGAATAAAACTCCCCCTCTCCTCCACAAAGACATACACATAGACTCTTTACATTGTTAAGTGATCAAAAAGTGGCAGTGAATTTCAGCCTGTAGCAACACCAGGACACGTGCTAAGACAGCATTTCAACTCATAGCCTATGCTTTTCTTAATAGAAAGAGAATTTCCTAATCTGAGGCTATGGAGAAAGGCCCATTGCAGGTATATGAAGGTACAAGTAACTGGGATTTAGACCATGCCAGTGGCTACTGTTTCACATCCTGCTGAAAATGAATTTAATTCATTTTAACAAAAAATAAAAATAATTCACATAGCTTATTAACACACATTTATAGCTGTTAAAAAGCCTCCATTTCATCTTTTGGGCTTTTATGTCAATAGATGGTTGTCCTCTAAACTAATAGAACATAGAACAAAGATGAATCCGTTATGGTGTTTGGAGATAAGAACTTTTTTTTTCCTTGCCTTCCCTTCAGTAACTTTGTGTTTGAACCTTGTCTCTGGAAGAGTCTAAAGTTTTCTTCTTTAATTGTTCATTGTTGAATCTTTTATAAATTGCTCTGATTGGGATTTGCTCAGTTTTAAGAAGGAAATCATTGACACCTTGATCTATTATTTTCCCTTCCATGTGGATTAGGTTCCTTTCATGGATGCTTTGCTTTGCTGTCATATTGAAAAAATGTCTTTAATGCTATATCTAAATGCAGTTATCTTTGATGCTAATATTCATACTCTGGTTTGTATCAAGAATGAAAGTCAGAATGCTAGCCACTTGGGACTAAATGCGTCTTTCTACCAGGATGCGCCCTTCCTGTGCCTTGGTCTGGGAGTTGGTTATTCTTTGTGACCATGCCATTATTTTATCTCAATTTACGGCGTTCATTAGTGTGAGGAAGTATCCCTTTAACATATGCATTAATGAAACTTCACTTTTCTTGCCTGTTAAATTGACTGTGACTTGTTTCTGCACTATTTAAATGCTTTTATTCTTTCAGATTCAACTTCTGCTCCTAGTGGCTCTATTAAAAACTGCAGAAGTTAAACTCTCCCAAATTCTATTTTAATTTTTCTTCCAAATCAATAAATAGCATTGGTTTTCCAATTTTATGGTGCTGAGGGATTATCCCAAGGGAGCTGGTTGAAATGAAGATTTCTGGGCCCCTGCCCCAGAGCTTCTGATTTTGAGGTCTGGGTCTGAAAACTAAGCATTTTTACAAATGAAATCCAGGAGATTCTGATGCAGGTGGTCTTTGTGCTGCATTCACATAGTTGGCCCTAGAAACACGAGTCATGTTCAGCTGCATTTCCTCCATGTTTATGGAGTCAAACCCTGTTGGTTCAGATGGGTTCTTGGAGGCATTATACATGGGAGGTTGTGTATATTATCTCTTCACTTTTGCCTTTATGCAGTAACCTACCTTCCGTCTTTGGACAGATATTACCAGCTTCTAACATACATGTTGATGAAACCTTTTTTGGTATTATTAAGTCAGAACATATCTACATGCACTATTAATTTTTTGCTTGTTTTTAAGCATCTTAATATTTATTTCTCCAGATGCTTAAATAGGGAGACTAGAAAGTTCTGATCAAAAGTGTTTATAAATTAAGAGTAAGGTTCTTCATGTACCTAGTAGTTGAGAAAAATAGCAGCAAAGAACATAGCCCAGAAGATCTATTCCCCAGTTAATTCTTAGGGCTCAAAGTCCACCCCACTTGCCTCTTCACATACCAGCTAGTGTTGTGGCCTAACCAAGGGCCCTTGCCAGAGGGGAAGCACCTGATACACAGTGCATTTGATTTGACTCTGGCTTTCATATCAGCAATGGTCTTTATTTATTTATTTATTTATTTATTTTTAAACAATTTATTGAAGCATATTATAAGTGTTCAGTAAACATCGTGATCTTACAAAACAAACGTGAATAACATCATACAGGGCTCCCACGCATCACCCCCCCGCCCCACGGACATCCCGCATTGTTGTGAAACATTTGTTAACAAATCATGAAAGAACATTGTCAAAGTATCACTACCAACTATAGTCTGAATCCTCCTCCCCTATACATTTTTTCAAGGATTCATTTATCTATTTTTTTATTTATCTGTTTTTACCCCCTCCCCGCCCCATTTTTGCTGTTTCTGTGTCCATTCACTGGGCAACTCTCTGTGTCCGTTTTGTGCCCTCTCCTCTCATCCTTCCCCTCCTGTCTTCACCAGGATTCGATCCTCAGAACCTCCGATATGGGGTAGAGGCGCCCTACAACCACCTGCACCACCTTAGTTCCTGGTTTTTAGGTGCATCTCGTCTTGGCTTTCCCCTGTGTCACTCTCCTGCCATGTCCTCATCTTGCTGCGTGGCTTGTGGAGCCTGGCGGTACACCCGCACACGGGGCCTGGCGGCCCATGCTCCTTCTATATTATTATTAGTATTATTTTAAATTTTTACTGGGAGGTCGGGGGTTGAACCCAGGTCCCTGCATATGGGAGATGGACACCCAACCACCCAAGCCACATCTGTCCCCCGACTATATCTCTTAAGGTTGGCCAAAGATACCCACAGTTACAGTCTTTTCCCATACAGGATGGTCACATAATAAATCAGGCTTAGTTTATCACCAGCATTCCAAAAACCAGACCTAGGGAGAAAAACTAGGTCTGGGGACACATGCATGGTTTCTAATATAGCAAATGTTTAGCCCACCGTGATTATCACAAAATCAGGACAGTGAAAATATACGCATCAGCAATTATCTTTATATTTAGCAGTTTGTTGCAATATATTTACAAACCTTATGAATGGCAGCAGTTCATAACTTTCCTTTCATTTCAGAAGTTAACTTTAAAGGCAGCATTCTCTGATTTAGCATGCATTATAAATTTAAGAAAGTGTTGATAGAAAAATTCTCAGGGCCTGGGAAGTATTTGTGTTTTGCACATTCATTCAACTAATATTTTTTTCCTATTATATGCAAGAGAGTCATTACGTATAGTCTTGTAAAATATCAGTGCCCAGTGAACACCTGCTGGTTGTGGTAGTGGGGAAGGTGGTCATAATTTTTAGTAATCAGTTAAATTATAAAGGTTTCTTCATAGAATTTCTACATGGCTTTGAAGGCCTGAAAATCACGGGTCACCTTAATGAAATGATCAAAGGGAACTCTCAACAGAACTGAATATTTGTTCTCCTAATTCCTTTGTGAAATTAAATCCTCCAGATTTTCACATTATGCAATTATTCCTTCAGTGCAGTCAGTTAGATCTGCTATGGCATCTTTTGTTGACTTGTCATCTTTTGTAATGATGCAGGAGACAAATTTATTAAAGCATCTCGCTGCATTTATATTGTAGGAAAATGGTCTCTTATGGAGTAATCTCACTAACTACTAACCACACAATCTGATAAAGCTCCTAGTATGGCATTGCCACTTCCAAGGAGCCAACAGCCATCAGTGATTAGCAAATTGGTAGATTTCATGAATTCTCGATTGGATTAGTGCCCCATTCTCAGTGCTTATTTGGTAGTTTTATATGATTACTTAACCCTTTTCAAATAATAATTATAATTTATTATTTCCCAATCAGCCATTTAAAAAAGCCAGAGACTTATCACATGCAGCCTTTGTTCTCCTGAATATTGACAAATCTATAGATGTAGACACACACACACACACACACACATACATACACACATATACATACATTTGTATATAATGCCCAGTAGTTGCAATGAGGACATTTCAACAATACTACGTTAAGATTTGTAAGAAATGGGCCCGGCTAGATAGCTCAGTGGATAAAGAGCGCGCCGGTGTACCACATGGGAGGCCCCGGGTTCGGTTCCCGGGGACCTCTCCGA
>PVKH010002507.1:14860-27087 GCA_004027955.1 Chaetophractus vellerosus
AAGATTTGTAAGAAATGCCTTATCTTCAAACATTTAAATTGGTTGTTTGTAAAATGTATTACATATGAATAGCATTTTATACTTCTTTTGAGTGCCCCATACTCTGTGAGTCAGACAGAACAGGGAGTATTTCTATTTTGGGGGCATAAGACTGAGTCCACAGAGTGGAGGTGAGTGACTTCGAATCATAAGATTAATGAATGGTTGAATGCGGTCTGGATTATTGTTCTCAGATTTCTATCCATTGCATAGTTCATTTCCCTCCAGCCAATGAGGTCTGTGCTTCTCCTGGAGCATTTTTCGGACCTTCCACTTTCTCACACTCCACAGGCACGTACCCACTTGCTTGTCTGGGTTCTGAAAATAAATGTTGCCAAACTCGATACATGTTCATTTTGCCATCTTTTCTTCAAGGATGATCACAAAACCTTGTTTGTGGCCCTTGAGAGGTCGGTAAGTGAACCCAGGGCTCTTCTCCATTCCTTGGTCCTGTTGCTCTCCCTTTTTCAACTCTGATGGCTTCTCAACAACTCTTAGTTCTGATTTTTGGGGGGAGGGAAGTTGTGGAAGGGTGGTGTTGAATTTGTGTCATCAACCATCTACTCAATATACTTTAAGCCATGAACATTTTCTCTTTAATTTCTATAGAAGGTGATAGAAAACAAATGTAACCCCCATGAAGCAGCATCTCAGTATTACCAGTATACAGTGGTCAGCAGTTAATTGGGCACAGATGTAAATATAAATCTTCCAGTTTGTCCCAGACATACTTGTTAAGGATTAGAGAGTAACAAAAGACTGCATACAAGCAAGAGAGTTTATGGTTGGTTTAATAATGGCGATACATTTTATCAAGTAACTATGTGTAAGCAGTTTGGAAGTGATTCACCCATGGCATACCACTAGCAAATGGCACTGGGAGTTGAACCTAAGTCTCTGTGATTCCCACTGTTGTGCTCCGTCTGTATATCATGCTGTCTCCACTGAAGGTGCCTGAAAATGCAGGTAAGTGAGGGAGCAGATCAGGCAGGGATGAATTACTGGAAAAGGCCTTTGAGCTGCACTTTGAAGAATGGCTGTTGGATGTACAAGGAGAGGGGACTGTGTGCGTGTGAGATCAGATTGACATAGGAGGAATATTTTTATTGGGAAATACTCCCCTAAAATATAGAATGTGTGATGGGACCAAGTCCTGAAGATACTTGAGGGACAGAGTGAAGAATTTGAGTTGGCTGGTGGTGTGGAAGTCCTTTAAACCTGGGAAGGAGAAGTAGGCAGTGATGGATTTTGGAAAGAGCACTATGGATGAGGCTGGCTTTAATGGCTGTGTGAAATCAGGTGCACAGTGGACATTATGGCGGACTCCCCAAGAGCTATCCCTCCATTAATGTTTGGACATCTACTCCCTCTTCCTCCCATGGAACCCATGTGCTTTAGGAGAAGTTAAGTTCACCTCAGGTTCTAGGGGTGAGACATCATAGTCCTGTTCCTCTGACTGCAGCTGGACCCTTTGGATCAATGAGATCAAGTTTTTAGAAATATTGCTCCTTCTCTGGCTTCTTCTGCACCTCCTCCCACATCCATAACTCCTTCCCTCCCCCTCTTTGATTGTCTCCCTCCCTGGATGGGGAAGAGGAAGAAATAATCTTAGGATTTCTTGTCAGTCCTCCACCCTCAGGCAGAGTGGAGAGAAGAAAGAAACTTGGCCCCCCGTGAAATGACTGACTGCTGAATTAATATTGTGCCCTCTCCTTGGGCTTCCACTTGTGTTGACTGGGAAACCCTACTGATTGTGTAAGGTGCTGTGAGGTGAGTTTTCTGTTACTTGCAGTGAGATGCATCCTCACTGATGTAGGTTTTACTGAAGGCCTGAGTGGTGGCAGCACAGGCTTAATCTTTAGGTGGGTGAAAAGCTGGTTTACGTGGCTGTGGGCAGAAAGGGGAAGTGTCAAGTTAGAGAAGTGAAAAATGTTGCTTTCATCAGGGGTCTGTTTTGTTGTGTTTCTTTTCTGATATAGGCCTGAGGCAATGGTCAGTTCCATGGGGCAGGGACTCTGTCCCCCTTATTTGCCTGGTATCCACAATACCTGGCAGAGCGACCTTTTGATATTAGTTGATCGATTAAATGAGTGAACGAATGTGAACAAAAGTTTAGAGATTTACTGAGAAATAGAAAAAAGATCATGGTTAGTATCCTTTATAGGTAATGGTACAGAATTTGGGTTTTTTGTTTGTTTGTTTAAAGATTTATTATTTTTTTTAATTTATTACATATCCCCCCCTTTCTGCTTGTTCTTCCTGTGTTCATTTTTGCGCTCTTCTGTGTCTGCTTGTCTGCCCCTCCTGCGGGAACCTGCTGAGTCAGCTCACTGCGCAGTGGCTTGCCCTGCTCGCGGGGGCTTGCCCTGCCCATGGCGGCTTGCCTTCTCAAGGCGGCCTGCCCGCTCGAGGAGGCCCCGGGAACCGAACCCAGGGCCTCCCATGTGGTAAACCGGCGCCCTACCAATTGGGCCACAGCCAGCCCCTTGTTTTTTTTTTTAAGTCAAGCAATTTAGTAATTTAGAAATATTGAAATAGGATCCTAGCTGGTGAGTTGGTGTACAGTATTTGGGTAAAAGGAAGTTTTAACTGACCATCGGGGCACACTGTTTCAGACCATAAAAACAATTTGTTTTGGAAACTTCTCCACTTTACCCTTAATTTTTTTTCTCTTTTTAAATGGACCATTTTTTCCTTTTAAATGTCTTCTAAAATAGTTTGGTTTTCTTACAAAAGTCTATGGTAAGGTAGAGAGTACAGAAAAGATTTAAAGATTTTTGTAGGTCAAATCTTAATAGAAAATCACCCTGGCAGTGATTGATGTGCTTGTGTGAAGATTCTATCAAAGTGTTCCTGTAACTTGCCCAGATTTGAGGGAAAGTGGTGTCATTAAAAACCCACAGTGTGCTTGCATAAGGACGTTGCTCTCATCGTCTTTTCTCCTGTGACCTCTTTTCTCACCAAGTGGGAGTGCAGAAGTCACTCAGGGTGTTGGAATTTTTAAACTGACAGAAAATTTGCTGAGAATTTTAAAATTTTAATACTGAATACAAAACATAAATTGTAATATTTTTGGATAAGTCATAATATATCATAATATCTTAGATTGTGAAGAGGGCAGAAGAAATTTAAAAGGAAATTACTAGCATTTTTCAGGTACTGTAAAACTTAAAATATCTTATTTGAGCCTTTGGGTATAGGTCATTTTGTCAACAAATTATATAGTATTTATTCGTCTCAAATGACATTTGTGTTCTTAGATTTTGGGAACTTTTTATTGTGTATCTGATTATCTGAGGAAGGGCTGTGAAGATCTATTTTTAAAAATAAGGATTTCATTGGATGGACAAGTGTGTGTGCTCATGTGTGCATCAGACTCTAAATTTTTAATTAACTCTTGATGATCCAGAGGTAGCATGTCAAAACTTGGGATTGGGAACGGATGTGGCCCAAGCAGTTGAGCGCCGTCTCCCACAAGTTCAGTTCCTGGTGCCTCCTAAAGAAGACGAGCAGACTCAATGAGCTGATGCAGTGGGCTGTTTCAATGAGCTAATACAGCGAGAAGACAAAACAAGCAGGCACAACGAGCAGAGAGCGGATGTGGCTCAAGTAGTTGGGCATCTACCTCCTGGGTTTGGTTCTCAGTGCCTCCTAAGGAAGATGAGCAGACACAATGAGCAGACAATGAGTGGACGCAACGAGCAGACACAACAGGCGGACAACGAGTGAGCACAACCAGCAGACAGAAGAGGAAGCCATCTTGGGGGGGGGATAAATAAACAAATAAGTAAGTAAATAAATAATATATAATTTTAAAAAGAAACAAAAAACTTGGGATTACCTAAGTCTCATATTCCTGTAGAAATTTAATCATTTTACTATTCTAGACTGCTTTTAAAAGAGAAGCTATTGCTCTTGCAGTCTAATTCCACTTTGGAAAGTCTTGGCAGCATTACAGCTCTCTGTGCCCCTAGGGAGGTAACCCAATTTTAGACTTCAATCACTGGGGACAGAGCCCAAATCCTCTCCTACGGGGCTCGCTGGAAGAGGCCTGCTCAGCTGCTATGCTCACATCGCGATGCACTCAGTTTATATACCCCAGGTAGGCTTGATTACACGTGTTCTATTTTGAGTGGGTATATACCCATACCTTTTAGGGCAGTAGTTTTCAAATTGTTAGGCTGCTAAACACTGTGGGAAATACATTTTGCATCTTGACTCTGTACTTACCTATATAAGCATATATATTTTAATAACTATATAATTTAATTGAAATAAATGTTTCACAAGAAAATGCACTTACCCTTGACTGTGATGTACTCCATTTTTTTCATCCCATCCTATCCCATTCCATCCATCTCATCTCGTTCCATTCCAAATTATACTAATAATCTCTTGCTATCTGGAATTTGAAAAGCACTGCATCTATGCTGCTTTCTAGGGTGGAAGGAGTCCTTAGCCCCAGTGTCTCCAAGAAATGTTTCTGTCTCTTCTCCAGCAGAAATGGACCTCTGGTGACCAGCCATGACTTATCCATGCTCACAGTCACTGAGTTAGGGCAAACATGAGCAATGACAAAATGACAATAATGCTTCTGACTGATATTTATCGAACGCTGTATGCTAGGCATGAAAGTGGTTTTGAATGAATTTGCTTATGTATGCCTCAGGGTCACCCAACCATCTGTGTTGTATGAGCACTATGATTATATATCTATTTTACAAATGAAATCTGAGTCCAAGAGAGGTTCATTATTTTGCCAAGGAGGTAGCAGAGCAAGGATATTATGCTTAATGACTCATTGTTCCCCACATTCTGCTTTTTGGCATAACAGTTTTCTTATGACGTTCTAGATGTCCTAAAAATGCAAAATAAGAAAGGTATATAAGTTGTGATTGTTGATAAATAGCATCACCAGTCAGCTTTTATAAGTTACCAATTTATATTTTCCGAGTTATGACCGGAACTAGAGTCTAAATGATATTCATCTGTTTTGTAAATCATAAGCTGGACTTTTGTTTAAAAAATCATGAAGTTTTGATATTTCATCTTTGGTTTATGTTTCCTAAATAAATCAAGGCAGACTTATTTTACATAATTTTTGAAAGTTACCACAGTTAAACCATATTTGCTTAAGCTGTTGGTAGATTTTTAAATGCAGGTGGTTATGTTTTCTTTATGAATTTAAAATTTTTAAAGCTGTGATTTAAAAAATAAACCGATGGATGTAAGTTTTAAGTTTTTTCAGAGAAAATGGATGTAAGCATTAAGGATGTGTCAATGTTTGACTCAATGATGCTTTGAAAAGACAAATTACTATTTTCAGTGGAATAGCTGGTAAACGAGAAGATCACACAATGGCAATTCCAAGGTCTGTTTGCAAATATAAGGGCCAAAAATCACAGAATATATGAAATCTAATTGTTTTGAGCAGACTGAGATACACCTGAAGCTTATATATGAAGGTCAGATGTAATTAGAAATGATGGGAGTGACCTATTGTTGGGTGCATCTGAGATTAATTTACAAACTGGCATATTTTAAATATAAGCAAAAGGACTGATAATGTCTGTGCTCAATGTGTGGCCAAGTTCATCCCATTTATTGTGTTTTTGTGTACTTCTGTGGGAGTAGCCTTATTAGTATTGGGGTTAATCCAAAACTCAGCATTCACTTTAAATTAAATAAAAATTTGGCTCCTTAATTCATGAATGCCATTGAAGCATGTTAAAATAGAAAAAATGGATGTTACAGGTTAGCAGTCCAGTTTCTTTGGAAAGTAGCCACATATATAAGAAGTAAATACACATACATTTGATATTTTAGGCACAGTCATACAATATTATATTGTGTATAGAGAGAATTTTTATGCATAATCCACAATTTTTACGTAAGAGCTAAGATTATAAGACTTAATTAGAATTAAAAGAAGTTTTTCAGAATTTAATTACATATCTTGTGGCCTATTAATTCACTTTAATTGTACATTTGATTAACGAAAAAACAAATGAAAAATTGGCAATAAATTTTATGATAAAAATTCTATGTATATCAAAGTATGATGAGCTGTCCAAAAATCCATGTAGTTGCTAGCGGTATGCTGATCTTATTTTCTTTTTTTACTGTTTCCTTTATCACATGCCCTCTGACGTGTGGGAAGTACCCAGGATGGCAGCCAGCTAGTCATCAGTCATTTATTATGCCTTTTATTCGTTATCTAAAATATTGGCCACATAGCCTTCTTTTAGGATCATAAATTAATATGTCATAGTTTCGCTTACCAAAGTACTGGACTACCGCCATTCTTAGCCAGCATCACCCATGACCTTGGATGCTTATGCACTTAGTTTCATAGCATTTTAACCATACCATTAGCTGAATTCTTACGTATATAAAATGAAAGAGGAAATGTCACACATTTTTGTTCCTTCGTGCAGAAATTTTCATTGCGTTTGTGCTGAAATAGCCTTGAAGGGCTTTTATGCATTAGGTCCAAAGGGCCCCTTGATGTGGAAGCCACGATAAACCTCCCTTGTTTCAGATCTAATTGTATTCACATATATTTGAAAATTTTTTTTGTCCTGTCTTAAATAACTATATTGTAATTGGCCTCGGTGCTTTGTGACTAGAGCACTTCCCTTATTAAAAAGTGGAATGAGCATGATTTTAATGACGTTAAATGAGATCTTAAATGCATTTTTGAATAGTTCAATTGGTTTGGCCATTGCTCACTATGAAGAACATTTCTTCCTTAGCCTCAGAGCCTTGCATTGATGGCTGCTTCCCAAATTTCAGATAGGGCTAGAATAACCTGTCGCTATGGGTACCAAAATACGAATTTGATGTTATTAGGGGAAGCTTATGCATTCTCAAGCTGCTCAGAAGTTGAGTCCATCAGCTGAATCCATAACTGCTCCCATGGGATCCGGGAGACAAGCCTTGTAGATTTTAGCATTACTTCTCTCACATCAGGTTTTATTTAAGTTGGTGGGTAAGATGACTTGACAATTATTTTTTTTCCCTACAAAAGAAGATGATTTAATAAGTGACAAAATCCTTATCATTCCTTTTATAATATAATCTTCTAAGCTATTTTCCCTACTGCTTCTGGAATTCTTTTACTAAGCATAACTGTGTTTTCCTCCTGCTCAAGACCTCACCATACTTAAGACCTCACCTAGCACGTAAGGCTTCAGATGTGGCCCTGGAGTGCCTCTGCAGCTTCTTCACCCCATGGCCTTGTGACGATCTGGGCCCCAGCCACATGGAACTGTTGATGTGTGCCTGCTTCACCATGTGATCACGTGACCATTTCTTTGCATGTGCTGGTTGGTCTGGAGTCTCCCAGCACCCTCTGCCCAGCTTTCCATTCTAGGAAATCGCTTTCCCCCAACCCGACTGGAAGTTCCTCGAAGGTGGCCTGCTTTATTCACTTCTGTATCTCCCATGCCATGTGCAGTACACTGAATAAATGTTTAAAGCAAATGGATGTATAACACTCATTCTCCTTATTTAAGAGATTAGAAAACTGGAAAAATTTACCCCAAATTATGATCTATTTCAAAGATAATTATTTGTAAATCAGATTAGAAGGACCCTGACTGTATTTTATATTTAGATAAGTGTGACAAAATTGCTTGAGTTCCAGATACTGTGCTAGGTGCTTCAGATGCATTACATAACTTTAATTATCTTAACAGCCAGTTGGGATGGATTATATAATTTTTTTAAAAAGGATGGAATAAACTGAGATTCAGAAAAGCTAGGGAGTTTACTCAAACATCCAGTTAGCATATAAAAGATTCCATATTTCAAAGGCTGCCTGCCATCTTTTTAAGACTGGAATACACTGTGTTCTGTATTTTAAGGAAATAATTCATTTTAATGATTTCAGGTTTATTATCTAGCCACTTTACATATTACATCCCTCCCCCATTAGACTATTTAAGTGTCATTTCATATATCTATTTGATGGCAATATATTACTAACCAAAGAGTCGTGGTTACCCAGCATCTATTTTTCTCAGTATTACCACCTTCAAAATAGAAATATGTGTATGTTTTTAAAGCATATACATCTGGATATTTTCTATAGAATCAACAACATTTCACCTTTTAACAATCTTGTTCAAGTGTTAGAACACACAGCTGACCCTAGGGGTAGGCTCCCTCTTTTCCTCTAGAAATAATATACCTAAGATTAAGATAAATTTTCATGTTTGTCAGTTTCCTTACTAGTTCCACGTCAAAAATGAAGCAAAATGAACATTTTCCATATTTTCTATACCACAAAGTATTTCCCAAGTTTATGTATTATGTATTTTGTAATCGGGACTAGTGATCCCTACATCATGGGTGATACCTGGGCTTTAGCGCCTTGAGTTTCCTTATTGAAAACTGAGGATAATAATCCTTATCTTACACATCTGATTGGATGCGTGAATGACCTTAATACATATAAGTTGGCTAGAACAATGCCAAACACGTACTAAATAAACATTAACTATGATGATTTAGTTATTTTATTCTTCCCCAAATCAAGTTAGTTAACATTTAATGTTTACATTCAATTAATGACTATGTTAAGGTGGATAAGGCTGTTGTTCTAAATCAAATTTTCAGGTCTGGTTCCTTAGTCCTCCTCCTCCACAATATATTTCCACTTCATCCTGGCCCCCGTGTTAAGAAGTAAACTAAGAAAACTAAGAAAAAATTTTTTTTTCTTTGAGTTTTACTACCTTCCATCTCATGTCGTCCTTGGAATCACTGCTGGCAAGTATTCGTTTTTGCATTCCATTTGAGGGGCAGCTCCTTTTTTCCACTCTGGGTACTTTGCAAATATTGGTTAAATAAATCAATGGCTATGTAGTAGTGCACTGGATTTCTGGCTTCTTGACCTTCAGGGGAAGGAACTCAGACTTCAAAGAGTAGAACGTGAGTATTAAAGTCGAAATATCTCCCTCCTCCCCCATCTCCCCCACTGAGAAGTCCTTATCTGTGTCACTGCTGTGCCATTATCCTGATAAAGTTATTAGACTCTAAGTGCCAGGCATTTTAAAAATAACTCATATTTGTATATTAATACTGTTTTCAAATAGTTATCTTAAAATTTCAGAACCAATCCAACAAACAGATATTACATGCACCCTACTATTGAATCTGAGGGGATGGCGACTTGCCCAAGATGCTCTACTCCCATTTTGTGGCTAAACCAGGATTTGGATTGCATTCAAGTTTGAATTCCATGTCCTAGGCGGGGTGTTTTTTCCCCTCTGAAATACAGCCATTTGCTTTCTTTCTCTGAGTGAGTCACCTTTTAATCATTATTAGTCAGCGAGATTGAAAAGAGGTAAGAAATATCAGAAAGATTAATGCAGTGATTTGATACGAAATCATTTTCTTCCTCTCTTTTAAATACCAAAATACTGGGATAATAATGGCAAGGCAATGATGATGAGTGAATTTGGTGTTATAGTAGCTCAGAATACTTAACCCTTTGAAGACAGAACTGAAGGTGGAAAGGCTTTTGGGAAATGTTTCCTTGGCTGATGTTTAGAAAAACAAATAGTCATTCCTTTTATTTGTTTTTAAAATTGGGAACTCTTTGAAAGTGTAAAGATGTCAGTAAATTTAGAAACACATTTTTGGCCTGTGCTTTAAAACCAGGATAAAAGGGTGTGGTTTCCCTTTTTCTGAGATTAAAATGAGCTGTAAATTTTGGCAGCAATATTTTATTGTAATAAGATTAATTCACAGCATATTCAGGCTTATTTTGAATGAAAATTGGGCTTGACTAAAGAAAATCATGTACTTCTCAAATGGAAATGAAAACAAGCAGATGTACAAAATGAACCTTAAAATTAATCTTGGATTTACCCCTCCCTGCATCTATCATTTCACAGTAACACTGAAAGTGACAAGGGGGAATAGTCCTCCTGCATATTTAGAATTTTTAAAAAAATCACTGCAGACATAATATTTTGAGGGTTTGAGGGGAACAACGGTATTAAGGAGACAAAATTGCCTTTATGCTTAGAAATATGCAAAGAAAATATCCATCTTTTTAATGTCCTTTGACCTTTTAACTTATTACGTCATTTTTAAAACTAAGAAATCTTTGAATTTAGCACAAGTCCAGTCTCCCTCCCTGTACTCTAACTGAATGCTGTCTATTATTTTAATCATGTTAATTTACGTAGCATAAAACACTGCTCTGTGGCTATCTGAGAACAAAAATGCTTTCTGTTCCTTCCTTCTCCACTGAACCCAGGCATCACATCACGCAAAGTCTTGCAAACAGTTAGGGGTTTAGTTTGAGCTGGTCAATACATTCAGAACCTTTATTTAGTGAGATCGATACAGTGTAATGAAGTCTGTGCTCCAATTCCTTTCCAGGGATCACTGCCCAGGATAGGAAGGTGTGTGTGTTTCTGTTCTAAAGCAGAATCAAAATTATGTTTGAGGTTTTCTCCTATTACCCAGGATGGAGCCGCACTTTTGATCCCCTTCCAAACAAGCTCGGCAAAGCTCATTCGTGTGATGTATCCATCCAAAGACTAACCCTCTCTAAGAATAAAGAATGAGTGAAGAGAAATCACTTGATTCAAGAAAGAAAAATTGAGTATTAGCAAAACACTGCTTTAGTTAATATGTATGACCTAATCACATAAGATGATTGCTGCTAAGTGGTTTTGAATAAAACCCTTCCTTTTATGAAAGTGTGCCCACTGGTTAGCAACATGCTTATGAAAAGTATATGGATAATCATAGCATCTGAGAGGTGATCTGTCAACTGTAATTTTTATATAGATGCATTTATAGGCAGCATGAGTGAAAAATTGGAATATATTGTACTTTCCTTCTGAATTTTTATGCTTTGTTCAGGACTTGTTCTTGGTGAGACTTTCAAACAGTTTTCATCTTACCTGTAAAAATATTTATATATTTGGAGTAGTTTTTAGATTATTTGGGATATTAATTCACTAACACATCCATCAGCATAGGCAGTACTGAGGCCTGGAACTTGATCCCTTGTATAAAGTGCTAAACACAATTTGTCACTTTGTTGGCTACTATAGCTTAATAAATCTTTTACAAACTTTATCTTGGCCTAAAAATACCCTAAGATTGTTGCTGGAAAAGCCTCTCTTGATAAGGGATATCCTATTTATTAGAAATTACTTATTTTAAGTATAAGACAGTGAAATTAATTTGAAACCCATTGGAGAGTTTCTAGTCTCTAGGTTCTGTTTTATAAGTGTTGTAATAAAATGTTTATATTCTTAAGTATCAAATGTTTATTAGCATTAAGCATGAAGTACTTGACTTGCAGCATGCCTAAAGAGTTGTGTTTGAGAAAGTTTAGAGAAATTGCCTTATAAGGTGTTGTTTTAAAACAGTTTATTTCTCAGTGTTTTATAACTAGAAATCTTAACACTAACTATTTTTAGTTAACAATGTTTTATAAGATGGAAGACTAAAAATCTGGACTTAAAAGGAATTTTACAGGTTGCCTAGGCCCCTCCTACCACGGGGTCCATTAGTTTAAAAAGCACACACGTACAACTTAGCTAACATAATTTACATTGACTTTGCTAATAGATGAAAATGCATTTGCAGAATGCTCTGAATAACAAGAACCAGTGTAATGATGAATGGGGGTGGGAAACTATATGGGGAAAGGACAGCACCTTTGATTACCTGGTATGTACAAATATTATAGTACAAATGTTAATAGAAATAATTTTGCATTCCTTCAAATAGTGAAGCTAAGCACAAATACAGATAATCATAGTATTAGCGGATTCTTGAAGAAGAGAAGACTTCTGTCTACCGTGGAAGTTTTGGAGGTTTCCTAGAGACATGACATTTGAAGTAGGCCTTAAAACATAGGCATGATTTGGATAAGAATAGAGGACCAACTGGCATTTTCTTCTTGTCATTTGTTGGGTAAGGGCACCAGGAAGAGAAGGGAGTCTCAGACTGTTTCTTGTTTTTAAGTATAAGTAACTAGAAGAAATAAGGAAACAGTAAGATCAAGTTTAAAGTATGAAGAAGGGAAAACCATCTCATTTTCTAGCACCTTTGACTTGAGCTCTGTTGAATGAAGTGTTTATAGTTCCTGAACTCTCTCAACTGTCCTCCTTTGCACATACCCACTCTTGCCTTTCTCATCCCACTCTCCCATT
>PVKH010002508.1:0-26978 GCA_004027955.1 Chaetophractus vellerosus
AGCTTAAATGTGTGTCAGAGACTGTACTAACTGTGCTAAGAACGTTAAATGCACTAATATTTTATCTCGATTTTATATGAAAAAACTGAGGCTTAGATAGGAGAGATACCTTTCCCAAGGAGTCAGCAAATGGCAGAGTTAGGACACAAACACAGGTTTTGAGGGTGCTGATGCCAGTGAGTGCTCTTCCCCACCACGGTAAATGCCTCCCTTGGGAGAACCCACGTGTTGCTTCCGAACCAGCTCGAACATTACCTCCTGTTGCTTTTCAGTGGGCAGTGAATTTGTTTGGGAGTTTATACCCACTTCTGTTTCTACATGATTATAGAATTATATAAACACAAAACACATAAAATAAATGGTTGAAGGAATCAAGAGACTGGGAAATATTAGTAAGAGAATAATAAAGCCAGAGATATGATAAGCTAATCAAAATGCATGCTATAATGGACTAGACAGGAATTGACAAAATTATGTAAGATTTTTCTAGTTTCTTATTTCAAATTAACTTACAAGAGACTAACTTTGGTGGATTGACAAAGTTGCTCTAGAATGCAGCTTGACAATCCACAAATTTTTAATTTATTTGAATAGCTCCACATAAACACCCTCTAAAGTGTCTGACATTTCAGTACCAAAGCACGAACATTAAGTTGGGGCAGAACTAGGACCAAAGATTCAGTTGTACAGATGTGATTTTTATTTTCTCTGATTTCCCATCAACATTCACTAAATTTATGACTTGATTACTGAACTCTCCAGTCTGTTTATGTAGACAGTACAACCAAAACTACCAGACAGGCTGGAAAAATGTCAGAAAACAGCACTGGGAAAGAGGATGGAGACTTGAATTTTGGGCAGAGACTCCGCATTAACTAGCTCTGTGGTCTGAGCAAGGCACTGGCCTCTCTCAACTCATTTTTGTCAAATGTAAAATAAGTGGGTTTGATTTCCACCCCTGGGAATAGGACAAGCTACTCGATTTGGACAACTCTCCTTCAGAAAACTAAGAATGATGGATGAAATATATTTTTAAAATCTTCTTCCAGACACTAATGAGCTGACAATTTAGTAAGGAATTATAAAGCCAAAATCAAAGTGAAAGTTGGAACCAGAGAAGAAGAAAAGACATTTTTGCTCTGAGGACATTTGCCAATCTAGAACTGTTGACAGTCTCCCTTGGTTCAAAGGAAGCAGAACTGAAAACCCAGGACCCACCCAAAGTGGGAAATCTAACATGAGATAGGCACTGCTTGGGGCTCTACCTTGGCACTGAGCAGAACTGGGAGAAATGGGGGTGTCCCTGTGAATGTGGACTTTGCACAGATTTGCAAACCAAAGTTTCATCATATGGGTACTTTCCCAAAAGAAACCTTGAATTTAGTTTGAATTGGTCCTGGATTGGCTGAGCTGCAGGCACCGGACTCAAACAACTACAAATCCTCTCTGGAAGAAGGTACCTTCACCCTAGACCCTCTCTCTCCCAATGCCACAAAAATATTTCCAGGACAGTGAGCAGCAAACAGTAAAAAAATAACCAATCACACAAGAAAAAAAAAAGTCCCAGGAGCAAGAAATAACAGAAATAAGCCTTAAAGACTTCAGATATTAAAATTATCAGGCACAGATTACACAACTATGTTCACTATGTTTAAATAAATAACAGGCAAGATTGGAAAATATCTACCAGGAATAGGAAACCCGAAAGTATGATCCAGCAGACCTGAAAGGAACCAAACACAATTTCTAGAAATGAAAGTTAAAATAATCAAAATCAAGATGAATGTTTGGGAAAATCAGTAACTTTTAAACTGTTCTCCCAAGCCCTAATGATCCACAAACATATTTCAGGACTGCTTTGGAAATGCAGGTGGTTGGGGGTTGTTCTTTTCGGTTTTTGTTTTGCTTTTGCTTTTGTTTTGCTTATTTTTTATTTGTTGGGAGGGAAGAGAGGCAGATATTGCAGAACAAGGGCTTGTTGGCATCCTGAACAGAAGGTCATATGCACATAAAGAGAAAGCACATAAAGATAAAAGAATATACTTGGCCTATTAATAAAGAAACAGAGCAAGATAAATGAATTGAAAAGTTCTTGAAGAATAGTGGGAGACAAACTTGGGGTCTTAAATACAAAATATGATTTCAACTTTATTAAGTAAGAAATGGAAAGGCACCGGTAGTTTCTGAGTAAGAGCTGGGCAAGATCAAATTAGTACCCCAGAAAGAGCAAACTGTTAACTCTGTGCAGGCTATTTGCAAAGTAGAGGAGCCAGCTGGGAGACCATGGAATGGTGTAGAATGATGGTGGCTGCACAATGGCTGCATTTTTGATACAACGATGAATGTGAAATGAAACCAGGCTGACTGAGTCTCACAGAGAATGGCTGTAAACATGCCTGAGATCTCAGAGACCAGGCTGAGAAGCAAGTTAGAAATAGACTGAGGAATTCTTTTATAGGTAAGGTTAGGACGGCAAATGGAGACTTGGGAGAAACTTACTAGGATTGGTTATTAGTGTCACATGACAATTATATAAGAGAGGCAGAGTCAAGGGAGAAACAAAGAGGGCAACTCTTCTCATAGAGGAAAAAGGGAAAGAAGAATGAATGATTGTACCCCAGGAAGACTGCCCAAAGAATTGCCAGGAGACATCTGTTTCAAAGGTACAGAAAGGTCCAGAAGAAGCAAAACAAATTCTGGTGATCTGCATAGGAGAGAATGAGGCCAAAAGCCCAAAATTAGACTTGGAAAGGGCCTTAGACACTGCCTAATGAAGCTTGGTAATTTTACAAATTAACAGTCAGGGCCAAGAGGTTAAATTTCATGTTTAAGAACGCATACCTCATTGCAGATAGAAAGACCTAGAACCCAGATCTCCTCACTCTTATTCTAGTGTTTTTGGAAGGAGAAAGGTTTATGGTGTTTAAGGCTCTCAGCTGAGAGCCAGAAGACCTGTTCATATTCTGGCCCCAACACTAGTAGCTGAGTACTCTGAACAAATTTAACCTCCATGCCATGGTTTTCTCTTCTCTGAAAAGGGATAAATAGTATTTCCAACCTTTAGGGGTTGTTTAACACATGTTAAACACTTAAAGGAGCACATGCTCCAAAGTAAATACACATTAACCCAGTAATGGGTTAAGATAGTAAGATAGTTAAGTAGTAAGATAATCAAACTACGAAAATATGTAAAATTGTGATTTGTTCAAGGAAACCTGAACCTCATATTCCTATGGCCCCTACTTCTGCAGAGCAGGTCAGAGCCTACTAAATAGTCTCCTGCGTTTTGGAATAGCCAATGCGTTTAAACAAACTCCACCTTCTCCATACACCTCTACAGCGCAATCTACAAGTGAGAATCAGTAAGCATTAGACTTGTTCAGTTATTTAACTTACTTTTAGAAAATCCTCTTTACATCTCATTATTTCAACATATTTCTATGTCTGCTATAAATGATGTACTGTCAAAGATTAGGTATGCTGACTAGAGGCCCAAGCTGAGAACATAGACTAAATTTATGTAGGTTTAACCTAGATTTGGAATACATAAGTGTGAGAGTTACTGGACTGTGCTGGTTTGGGATAGAGTTGTGTTCCAGTCCTTTCCATACTAGAGTTTCATGAAGTCAGAGAAACAACCAAAGTCATATTTTGCATTGCGTACGAGTCTACAAATTCCTGTTCTTATAGAAATATATGGATTTCCTGGTGAAAACTTCTACATATTCAGAATAAGTTCAGAGACTGAGGCTGTTAAGTTCTGCCTGGAACATGTTGAAGTCTACACTGTCTCAATTCCTTCTCCCCGCAACAGCAGACACTATTAAATATCCTCCACACCATTATGGAGACTCACAGACTGCGTACATCTGTGGCTCCTACTAATTTCCTAGTCCAGGAAGAACCCTTGGCTGAGCCCTCCACACAAACTGAGATGGCATATGCTCTCCATCAGTGCCAGATGAATTTAGAGTTCAAAATATTTCATCAGCAAAGAGCGTGCTAAGGATGTGCACATTTTCATTAGCACCCAGTATAATAAGAGTTCTAAATAGAGTAATTTGAAGTCACATTTGGATCCAACTACAGACATAGGAAGAGTTGAAGAGCTTCCGATATTGAAGACAATGTCCACACAACCATGATCGCATCTTTCTGTTTCTAGAAGAAACAAGATATGTTCACAATGAATGACTGGAGCAGGGATGAGAAAACTTCCAGCACTCTCCAAATCTGACAGAGCAAAGGACGAGGGCTGTGGTGATGTTTCCCATACAAAATCTGAGATACTTCAAATGTAAAGAATTAAGACCTAGGCTTTCCATTTGGAGTAGATCTTTGGCGTCAAGTCTGGCCATCTCAGGACTAGTAGATTTCTTTGTCAAATAGATCAAAGAACTCAAAGGTTAAATATGAGATCTTATATTTCTCATATATATCAATTGTACAAGGAAAAGTAAAGTAGATTACTGTTGGGAAAGTATAGTAGGACAAAATTGTTCAAAACGGAATTATTGCAGGAAGCAGATGTGGCTCAAGCGACTGGGGTCCAGTCTACCATATAGGAGGTCCAGGGTTTGAGTCCCAGGGCCTCCTAGTGAAGGCAAGCTGGCCCGCATGGTGAGCTGGCCCACGCGGAGTGCTGGCCCACACAGGAGTGTTAGCCCACACAGGAGTGCTGGCCCACATGGAGTGCTGGCCCGTGCGGAAAACTGGCGCAGCAAGATGACACAACAAAAAGAGACACAGAGGAGAGACGATAAGAGATGCAGGAAACCAGGGAGCTGAGGGGGTGCAAGAGATTGAGCGCCTCTCTCCCACTCCAGAGGGTCCCAGGATTGGTTCCCGGTGCCTCCTAAAGAGAAGACAAGCAGACACAGAAGAACATACAACAAATGGACACAGAGAGCGGACAGCAAGCGCAAAACAAGGGGTGAAGAGAGAAATAATCTTTAAAAAAAAATAAAAAACTTTAAAACAAGGGATTTACTGCAATTAAGTCCAACTTAATCTTCCACTAGTATGTCTTTTAAAGTGCTTAAAACAATTTTAAGTTCAAAATAAACTATTTTTTAAAAATGATTACTAAATAATCCCAGACACTTAAAATGTGGTGTTAAGTCCATTTTGCAGTGCTTAAAACAGGAAAAGTATTTTCATATGCAGTAAGGTGAAATTCAGATAATATGACAATAACAAAATGAAATGCCTAACTATTATATAATAAATATGGCAGGGGTGTTCCTTATTCTGAAACTCAAAAATCTAGAAAAACTCCAGGTGAGTACATGATTATGAAATTGAGACAAAAGTAATGTTAGAGCCTTTGTATAAATTCTTATCATTTAACTTGCTTGATATTCTAATTTGAATAATCCAACTTAAACTACAGAGAGATGGGCGCTATTTAGCAACCTTGAAATTCAGATTGTTGGAACCATCCAATCAGAGTCTCACCTTGAAGAGCAGTTAGTTCTTTCTGGACCCCATATTTCTGTGCAAGAGCCCAGAATCAAGAGGAGCCATAGATAACTGAAACAAGAATATAATAATGTACATGTCTACTTTGACCTTCTGAAATGTGACCGATCTAAAAGCACCTAATAAAAATCACTCTTTCTAAGGTAAAATTCTTGTGGAGTAAACATATTTCAATCAGGAGAGAATAACAATTGGAAATAAGCTCCCATATCTGAAGACTTTAAAAAAAGAAACAAAAACTGACATACCATCTGACTCCAATATTACACAGATAAAAGCTTCAGAGTACCTAAATTAAGAGTGAAAATAATTGGGGGAACTTTTTAATTAGGATCTTGTTACCTTTTAAAGATACATTTATAGATATGCATCATGAAGTGTGAGATATAAAGGGTAGATGCTTTATAAAGCAGGAACCACAAACTACAAAGGAATAATTTAAGAATACACTTCATCTCCTAACATAGCAGAATATATAACTGATAACTAATACATATAAGTACACATGTGTTTTTCAACTCATATTTGTAATTGTTATGTTGCAAAATCCAGAATATTTAATGCCTTAAGAAACAGAAATTGATATTTAAAAGTGCCAGTTTGATAAATAATTTATTAAAGTCATTCCAATAAGGTAAAAATGAGCCAAGATGAAACATATAACAGTTTTATCTTTTCTTCTCCAGCCCCTCCCCCGCCCCCCGTACCCTTTTTCTCCCTGGGGTGCCATCTGTGAAGCTCTGGGAAGGGGCAGGCTGGCTTAATTGAAATATTTGTAGGTTGAAATTGCTCCACAAAATCACAATGGTCTACTACTCACAAATGGCATCCATTCCTCTCACTTGTTTCTTTTTCTTCTGTTTCCTTTTATACTTTAACCAAGTCTACTACTTCTCCTGATTCTTCCATTTTCATCTTCTCCTCTCATTCTAGATGCTTAACAAATATTGGTGAAGCCACCTGTCTTAAATATTCAAAAATCTTCTCTAAAATACAGGCTTCCAGCACATCCATCTCTATTTAAAAGAATCACTCCCCAAAACTGATTTTAATTTTATCCTTGCAACCTCCTAGCAGTCCTGGCACCTGTGCTGAACGCGGTAGCCTATGACCTGGCAATGACAAGCAAGCAATCTCACATGTTATTCTTGAGGGGTCATGTCTTAGTTTTAGGCCAATTTTCTTTGTATTTAGGCTCAAATGTGCAAACCACACTATATTACTCTGCAAAACATCAATGAGAAGGCTTAATTAAGTAACACTGACAGATAAATCCATTTCTTTCGCAGTAATCAAATCAAAGCAGGTTGACATAACACAGGAACTTAATATAGTTATTCCCTTGTAATTGGAAAAAGGCCCTTTACTTCTCATTAAAGCAATCTTCTGGGTATTGGCATAATAAGAAGGCTCAGAGCTTTAATACTGCCCTATAAAAGTCTCAAGATACAGACCCCTTAAGCAAACAAGCCAGATTATCTAATTCCTTGATCACAGCAGAACACGCAGTTCCTACTGTTTTAAACTACTAATTCTTTATCTCTGCTACAATTATAAAGAGGTAAATCAGTATAAAACACATACAATGGAAATCTGTAAAAATGCATAAACTGTTTACAGTTTTATAAACCTGCCTCTGCATGTATTTGAAGGGAAGCAGTCCATTAAGAATGAATTTGAAATATTTTACAAATGTGAAATTGTAATAGCTTGGATCAGGGAAAAATCTCTTTATTTTACCTGATGGGCTCAAGTAAAATAGAGAATTAATCAGAATTGTGAGAGAATGGATTTTGAAGCAAATATTTCCATTTTTAAAATATAATTTTGGTATAGATTTTTGTGGTAAACTGTGGGATGCTCTATGTCGGAACTTTCTTAGGTTCACTATTACACTGTGTTCATATCCCCAAACTCAGCAAAATCAATCTTCACCCTTTTACTCCAATTTTGAGTAAGTTTCTACCACTTAGCTGTTGACACCTGAACAACCTCAAAGGCTTCTAGCAAATCTTTATAAAAGGATAACATATACTCCAGGGTAGTAATTCCCAAAAGTCACTGACCATCAAAATCCCCCAAGGAGCCACAAAAAACAAACAAAAAACAGATTCCATGGTCCCATCTGAGAACTAATCAAGAAAAGATCAAGGCTGGGAATCAAGGAAAAAAATATTTTAAAATTCTTCCTGTTTCGTATGCTTTTGTAAAAGTTTATAATGATAATGCAGTTAAGACTATTATCACTTATTGTTTCTGAACCATTTACAAATAGATTGCCTCAATCATATCGCTTCATCCCTTAAGACTTCTGTGTGCATCTCCTAAGAACAAAAACAGTACATTTATCAAAATCAGGAAATTCAACACCAATGCAGTACTTTTATCTAATTCACAGCCCTTATTCCAATTTGGCATTCTTTCCCTCTTCGGTAGAGGACTCAGTCCAGGATCATAGTCTGCATTTGGTGGTGGTGTCCCTTTCATCTATTTTAATTGGCAACAGCTCCTGTCTTTCACTCGTTTTTGTGATGCTTGCATTTTTGCAGAATACAAGCCAGTTATTTTAAAGAATGTTTCTCAATTTGCATTTATCTGCTCTTCCTCCTGATTAGATTCTGGTAATAACAGTGGCCATAATACTACAGAAGTGGCCTTGTAGCTGTCCCCAGATATGGCACACCGAGCTGGCCATGGCATGTTGGTGTGCCGCTGCTTTGTTAAGTTAATTTTGATCACCTGGTTAAGATGTGTAAATTCTCTCCTATGCAATTACACTTTTCCCCCTTGCAATTTTATCAGCAATCTATAGGGAGTTTCTTTAAGATCTAACTTAAAACTGATTTTAATTACATGCTTACAGGAAAAAATACTAAAATACAAAAGTATATAAAGTAAGAAGTGAGAATTCCCTTAACCCCCACTCTCCACACCCTCACACCAGAGATTACCCATCACAGTTTCCTAGGTAGTCTTACAGATCAGGTCTGTGGCAACTAGTCTTTAAGGCCAAAGAAATGTTGGGAAATAAATACAAACTAGAAAGAAATTTCAGTTCTGTTTGAATTGGTAAGAAATATTCCTTAATCGTTTATTTATACTCTTGTGACATCTCAAGAGATACAGTTATCCGTAGTGTCTTACCTTCTCACCTAGGTGGGGAAGAGGGGAGGACAGGGACTAGAATCAATTAAGAAAGTTATACTACTAGCTCTGAACAAACACAGCCAAGATGAAGCCCCAGGAAACCCACCTGAGAACGAATGCAATGCATAAGGGCAAATGAGATCATCCAGCCTGGAGCCTGGGCCACCCCAACTGGCTCCTCCCACCGGATTCGAGAAACCACTGTGTGAAAAAGAGGTGTGCCATAGCAGTAAGGCTTCCCAATCCCATTCAAATGCATAAAGATAAGTACAATTAGGAGAGAGGGAAACAAATCTACTGTGGTTTTCAAAGGCTGGCAAACAAGAAAAAAGATAGTGAGAAGCCGATCAAAAAATTTTTAAAGGGGGAAGTAAAGTGACACTTTATTTATTTATTTTTTTTTTGGTTACATATCCCCCCTTTCTGCTTGCTTTTGCTGTGTTCATTTCTCTGCGTTCTTCTGTGTCCGTTCTGTCTCCCCCTGCCAAGTCAGGTCACCGCGCAGGCGGCTCTGCTCCGGGCGGGTCTGCTTCCATTCACAGGTGGCTCCGCTTCCGTTCATGGGCGGATCTGCTCCTTTCGCGGGTGACTTGCCCTGCCTGTGGTGGCTTTTTTTGCCCTGCCCATGGCGGCTTTGCCCTCTCAAGGTGGTCTGCCCGCTCAGAGAGGCCGCCAGGAACCAAACCCGGGGCCTCCCATGTGGTGAACCGGTGCCCTATCCACTGGGCTACAGCCGGCCCCCTAAAGTGACACTTTAAAAGGGATATATCCCCACATTTAGCAATCAGATATACAAATGAACCAGCCACAGTAACAAAGAGAGCAGTACAGCTCAAGCACAGAAAAACTGATGGTGAGCAGAACTTTGCTATTGCTTAGAACACATGCATGGTATACAATATTGAGTGAGTTAAATTATTGTAACCAAAGTAAAGTAGGAATGATCCCTTTAACCCTTGGATGAAGCACTTGTCAGTTGGCAAACTGAATAGTGCTGGTGGATTCCACCCTGTCTTATGACTAGTTAGAAAAATTTCCTCGCAATTGCTTTTCAGCCAAATGCTCGGCAGACATTGGCAAATTTTTTTTATTTTTTAAAATTTGGGCTGATAAATGTGTATATGTGTAGAAGTAGCACACATACATACATACACTTGAATTTGCTAATAATTTCTTGATATTAATAATTGTGTTTGAAACAGTTCCCATATGTTGCAACTTGCACAATTAAAGGGTCTGCTGGTTTAAGGATTTTACATATTATCTCACAATAACACATCTACACTTTTGTATTATGCTTTCTAACTTTCCAAAAAGCTTCTATATTCATCTCATTTTAAATGATCAATATTGAATCATTTAAAATATGAAACAGGGATCAAAAGAAGTTACATACTTAAATGTAGGCTGGCTAACATCATTTTTCAAAAGAGTAGAAAGAAGAATTTTTTTAAAAAGAGACGTAATTGACAGTTATCCTGTATAACAGAGGGTGCGAGTCCCTGTAAGACTTATTTTCGTCCTTTTCATGCTATTCCCTCAAATCCTAACAGACCAGTGGAATGCTCGAAAAGATAGGCAAGGTGAATGGTACTAGGATGATGGAGTAGTCAAATCTAGGAAGATGCCTTTTTAAATCCCATCAGCAATGAAAATGAAAATGCTCAACCCCCTTCCCACCCCATGCCTGCCCCATGCTGACCCCTCTCCTAACTGCACCATTTCACCAACATGGCACAAGTTCTGCACTCTGCGTCGGTGATTTGAAAGTAGTCCTGGCTTCGATAGCAGGTCGTGGTTATGACAAAAATGGACCATCGCTTCCCCAGACCACTCTGCTGCTCTTACTTTCACTTTCAAGTGCTTTAAAACAGCTCATAACTCAAGTCTCCAACCACATCCGCACTAATTTACTAGTCCAGTTTGTGGGGTAGGAAACGAAAGGCCCTAGCAAACATAGCCGATATTTTCTTAGTTTTGATCAAATTCATGGGAATAAGCAATTTTTCTTCTAGTAGGTCTGAAACTTGCATGCAGCCTGCTTTACCCATCTCACCCAATGGTCTGTTGGTCAGAAAGAGATGCACTGCTGTGATGTATTAAGCTCACAAATTCAGTGAGTGGAATGGTAAAAGGCCGTAACTCTTGCTCAAGAATGGAAGAAATGTCTTTAGTTTGAAAGGAGATAGAAGGAAAGAGCTGAAGAATGACAATAACCAGGCACCTTGAAAGAAAACAAGAAGTGGGAAGAGGGTACAGGGGAAGGCTGAGCTGTCAGTACAGAATAATGATTTATCTGATGAGATTAGCAGAAAGTGTGATTAGAAAGGATGCCTTCTGAACATAGCAAAGATTGCAATGTTACTTTAAGATTTTGTTTTAGGAAAAAAATGGTGCCTGCCAAATGTGGTCTGTAACAGCAGAGGCTAGCCATGAGTGATACAGTGGGAAAATAGCCACTAAGCCAGATTTTATTTGATTTGTACTGATGATTTTTATTAGAATACATGGATCATTGCTTCAACCTTTCCATGTAAAACCAAATCAAATTCAAAAACTCACACATCAGTCACCTAAACCTTATGTCATTCCTTCTGCTTTACTAAAGTTGAGCCACATTTCAGCTGATCTGTCCTCGATAAATCGTTCAGCTACTCAGAACTGTTGGTCTAAATTCTGGGAGGCAAGTGGTACACAAAAGCAACGACTAAATCTGCAGTTACAAATAAGAAAGCTAAAGAAAAGAAATACCAACCCTCATAAACATAGAATGAGATCAAAACAATATATAGCCAATGCAAAACAAGATCAAATGAACTCTCTTCATTGTATCAAAGGTATTGTAATTTGTTTTTAAAAGGCCCCATCTCTCCCGGCTTTTTCCCCCACCTTTAAATCAAGGAACTGTACAGGACTCTGGAGAGCAGTTGCTCTGAAACCAGAGAGAGCTACAAATACATGGTATAATGAGATCGAAACTGCAATAATCAGTTTTGCAAATTAAAAATGCCAAACCTTTAAAGTGAATATTACAAATGCTAAATATTCAATTTGTGGAAAGTCTCTTATTATTTCTAAACACTGCTTCATTAAAAGGAATGAAATTTAATTTCCCAAACTATGGCAATGGACTCCCAAAGAAAAAGTGCCTATGTCCTACTCCCCACTGTTCCTTTACCTTTTCCTTTGTGCAGTAGCACTTTTCTTTTCTTACTCATCAACAATGAAGGTTTTAGTTAAAATTTAGAAATAAGAATTAATGCTTGGCTATCCATTTATAGTTAACAAATTTGTTCCATTTCCATGCTTTCTTTTAGTTTGCCAAACAACTCCTGAAATGAGCATTATTATCTTCTCTTCCGAGACGATTTTCCCAGTCAAAGGCCATCAGCAGGCCTCACAACCATGGTCTTGCAGAGACTGAGAATGGGCTACAGAGCATCCCAAACCCAATACCTCTGAAAACCAGTGGTGCATCAAACCTTCAGATCTCTGGTGTGATTCTCTGTGGCTGAAACCAGGCTATGAATCCACCAATCCCCATTTCTCCCCCCGCCCCCAAAGACACAGGGAGTCTATATTTCCCAGCCCCCTTTGTAGTCAGTGGGGCCACAGGGCTGAAATTTGGCCAATGGCATGTGAACAGAAGCAATATTTGCCTTTTCCAGGCCTGGCCCCTAAAGCTTCCCATGTAATCATCAATGCACTCCCTCTTTCCTCTTTGACCAGCCAGATACAAAGACACTTGTGACTGCCCAAGTCCCTAGGAGATGGCAGAGCTAATGCACAGAAGATTCCAGACCTAAAGGACTGCTGGTAGTTGAGCTTCCCCATCCACCAACCCACACTGGCCTGTGACACCAGAGAGAAATAACCCTTAACTCTGCTAAGCTACTAAAGTTTGGGGGTTGCAATTAGCATGCCCTAAATATGCACCCTTGAAAACAGACTTCTGTGAATTGTGGTGCTATGATTATAGCTTCCAAGTAAAGCAAACATATGCAGTTAGAGCTGGCACCAAATTTGTGATGCAGGGGAAATTGGTCTTTGAACCATCCATCTCTTCCTTTTGGACTTGCTTTCCCCTCTTAGCTTTTCCTCCTTCTGAACACCAAATGTTCTCAGGCTACTCAGTTTCCTCTGTCTGGAGAAAATTAACTCAATACAGGCATTATCCATTATTTCTTTAAATGATTACCCTTCTAAATAAATACCACCCGCAGTGGTGTGTTGAGCTGCTGGCTACTTCAACAATTTTGAAAAAATCTTTAAAATCTGATTGTATGTACCCTCATCTGTAAAATGGGAATAACTATATCCAGCACTGCAGTGATGATTAGGGATAATTTAGGTAAATTGCCACCATGGAACCTGGAACACAGTAGGAACTCAAAAAATAAAAATAAAAACACAACCCCTATTTTATTCTGATTGCATTATGATTTACATATTCTGCTACCATTATAGTAACATGATCTTTGGCACCATAAGGGATACAAAATCACTATGTAATACGGTCCTTTCTCTCTAAAATCAATAATCTAGATTAAGAGAAAACATTCACCCAAAAATAAAAGGCAATATTTGATTACTACAAAAATAAGTGTTGCAGTATTTTAGAGAGTTATATACAAAAGAATGGCCACTAGTAAAGTAACGGTGATTTAGGATATAGTGATGTTGCATTTCGTAGGGGCCTAACAGAAAGCATGACACTTAGTCTAAGTCATAAGACGTCTGCATCTCTCTTAGCAGAATAAGCAGGTTCCTACATCCAGTCTTTCTACCGATTCAGTAATCAACCTGTGCCAGCCATGAAAGGGAGGTGACTCAAATCAAACAAATTTTGGCCTAATAGCGGTAGGGGGAAGGGTTTACTCTGTTTAAAAACAGTGAAAACAGGACCGCTGCACTCTTCTGGAAAGCAGCTGTGTGCTGGAGCACTGCAGGGGCACTGTGCAAACGTCCACATTCCCTGCTCGCTGTCCTCACATTGGGAACTGGAAACCAGTGGCAGAGGGAGCATTTACACCACAGACATTGGCAAACATTACACATCAGGGCTTTTTATTTCCTTCAAAGAGCAGGTTATCAATCACTTACCACCCCGCCAATGAAAACAAACATTCGTTGTGAGGTTCTTCTACTCAAAATGTCTCATTTAATTCTCACAACCACTACAGAGGCAAGTTTTATTACCTTCATTTTACAGAGGAACAAACAGCCCTCACAATGTTAAGTGACCAGCAAAAAAATCTCAGTTTAAGCTGCAAAGCAGTGGTCCTGGTCCCTGTGCTCTTGGCACTAACAGCCAGGCTGCTTGACAAAAGACAAGGCACCTGGACTTCTTCATCTCAACGTATCAAATGCATAGCCCTGTGAACTCAGAAAGCTATTCCTTAAAAACATCCAAATTCTGGCAGTCTGCCTTCCAGCACCCTCAGTTTTTCATAATTGCTCATTTTGCTCCTCTACTCTGCTGAGTAAGTATATACTTCATTTCTTACCACCCTTACCTTTAAAGATCCAGTTCGGTATTTTGTACATATATTCTTTCAAAGATTACATATTGCACTGCCTTAAGGAATACACTTGTGCCTAAGGGTTAAGTTACGAGTGATCTTTCAATCAATGCTTTCTCTTATACCTATCTAGACCAAAATAGTCTATTCTTTCTTGGGCTGGGCTCCGGACGGTTCACTGAGTGAGTCTGGGTATAGAGCAGCTGGGATACCTCTGAGATTCAGATGAAGCTTCTACCAGTAGCTTAGTAATGACTGCTGTCAATAGCTGGGGTCAGGCTTGGATGTGGCGCTTATAGGCAAAGACCAGAGCAGAAACATTTCTGTCACGAAAAGCTGAAGTCTGAGGTGTGGGTGGGACAATCCAGGAAGCAGGAGCAGGTTCCAGGTGCAGTGTGAGGTCCAAGGAGGCAGCTCTACCACAGTGACACTGAACGGCAGCAGGTGCCTGCCAACTTGGTAATACATCATCACTCTTTTTCTGCCTAAAGCTTTTGATCCAACAAGACCCAGAGCCCTTCGAGAACAGAAAAACACATGTGCAAAGGCCCAGAAGCACAAGAGAGCATTCCCAATGCGGGCAATGCCAAGGTACTTGGTGAGTATAAAGAACGGGTATGCAGGTATGTACGTTGCAATGGCAGTTGATGAAGAAATCTTGAGCTTGGGCAGCACCAGAGGAGGTCACACCCTTGCATGTCATGCTAAGAAACTTATCATTTATTATGCTTTGGGAGGCACCAGAGTATAAAAGTGACAGGTTCATATATGAAATGGCAGCAGTGGAGACAGTGGGCTATTAAAGGGAGAACACGGAGACAAAGAGAATAGGTAGGAGGAAAGAAACTACTTTTATACTAAAGATAACAGAAAATGGAGGTTTATACTAAGGAAATATGACAGGATTTAGCAACTAGGTTGATGTGGGAAAACAAGGGAAATGGATGGGTGAGAGGTCATGCCCAGGTTTTTGTCTAATGGATGTTGGTACAGGTTTGGGGGCAGGATGATTTAAAAAAAAAAAAAGGCTTTAGATTAGACATGATGTGTTCTGAGTGACCATTGGTCATCCAAGTGTGAAGGTCCAGCAAAGGAAATGAAATGTGGGTCTGACCTCAGATTGGAGACACATATATTGAGGTCATTTCAGTTGCTGTCTAATTTAAATAATGTAGAACATTTACTGGCCAAGCTTTTGGGGTGACTGATCAGTGGATCAATCAGGTCAACAAGGATAAAGTTTCCCTGTATTCCTCTACTCTGCCACCTTCATGTAAACTTCTCCCTAAAGGCTGGCTTCCCTCATAGTCATGGGATTACTATATCTACCTGCTTACTCATTCACCTTCAAATCAGAGAGAGTCCAATCTACAAATGAGCAAAATATCTCCTGACATTTGTCCTGAGTGGATCATAATAGAACCAATCCCTAAAGCTAAGAAATACTATTCATGGACTGGCTTAGGCCTGGATGAACTAAGTTAATCGCGGTGGCAAGGGGGAGGGGATTACCCTTATTGGTTTAGTCCAATCACAACCGTCCCCTGGAGATGCAGTAATCCCATACAAACTATAGGCAGCCCGCACCTGAGGAAGGAGTGGAGTTTATGTTGGAGACAATCACAATGGGAGATAGAACTGCAAGGGCCATCATAGTTGACAGTGTAGAGTGGAAGAGGTCTTTGTAAATGGACATGCAAACCCATCGTGATAGTTCCTCCTTTAAATACTTCAAAGGACCCCCACTGGTGTTAAATGTAAGACCAATGTCCTTAATCATGGACATGAAAGCCATCTTGGAAATGCACACACATACACCCTCGTTTTCTTTCCTCCAGTTACCCTGAGGCCCCGACAATGTTCAAGCACACCTTCCAGCCCTCTTGCTGCTGAACCCAGAGCACGTGTTTCCTCGAACAGAAAACTCTTCTACCAACTCCCAGCACTCCACTTCCCTACTTTGCCTGCTTCGTGCCTATATCAATTCTCAGCTCAATTACCTCTTCCTTGGGACAGCTTTCTTCGTCTTCCCTGACTAAAATTACACGGATGTAATTGTACATTTTGTAACTATCAAGTAATGTCCATTTTCCTCATTGGATGATAAGCTGCATGAAGACAAGGACCATGTCTGGTTTCCTTTCCATCCCATCCCCACTACCCATCAGAGAGCCTGGCAGGGAGAAGGCAATCTATAATTTTAGTAAATTGGATGACTGGGTCGTCAGCCCCTTAACATGGTGCTCTGTGCAGAGGAAAACATTAAAAAAAAAAAAAATGCTGACTGAATTTCTAGAACATTCCATGGGGCTCCTGGGATTTTGATAACCTAACATAATACAAATTCAGAGTAAGTATTCACCCTGTCTATCCACTATTAACTATAAAAAGTAACTCGACGTGTTACATACAATATGTCTTTTTCCATAATTTAAATAACAGCTCATTTCACAAATATAAAAGTATGGATTACGATTCAGCAAGAAATACGTAGATCAGTACTCTTAACACATGGAAACACCTGCCAATCACATGACCAGAGAGGAGTTAACGTTCACATCTCAAGTTCAGGGATTTCTATAGTAAAAATGTAGTGAAACAGTCAGACTTCATGTATGTCTTACCCCTTGACAAAAATAATCCCTTATATGGTCACTGTAAAGGGAAATATTTGCCTCTTTATGCTCACTTTGATATGCACCTTAGTGATTTAGTACATATTATATAATCATTGGCCTCAGGACAGAGGAGAAAACAACTGTTACCTCTACAGTAAAACAGCTTTCTGGGATCTGGTGATATCAAGGTAGAAAGTGGGCTGGGCATTCTCTCTGTCAGTTACTCAGGCAGCAGTTACAACTCAACATTTTTTGAAAACCTTTTCATTGACGCTTTTCCATTGATTAACAAGAGTATCGTTAATATTTACATTTCTGCTTCAATTACCATAATCAGCCACCACCACCAGTAAGTGCAATAAATACTCTAGAGCAGTTTACCATTTTCAAAGCATTTGTCACACAATAGTTCATCTTGCGTTACAACTTTTATATATCAAAGGAATTCAGTGGTTCATCCAAGTCCTCAAGGCAAGTTACTGGAAGACCCACATTTTCTCCTTTTCACCTCTTTCCAAACTGCCTTCACCCACTTTCCTAGGCCAGAAGGGAAAGGACATCTCCAGAGGCTGGAACCCCAAATTTGGATGAAGGATGTTGTCTGGAGAAAAAGCTCTCCTTCCTCCCACAATCAATCATTCTACATCTCAATTCCCTACTTCCCAGAGCTTTTCCCTTGGAATCTCTGTTACTTAAATTTATACTGACTCTCTAGAGAGGCATTTTTAATTCATTTTCATGTACTTTTCCCTCTTCATCTACAGATACAAAGAGAACATTTTTAAATTGACAGGGCATATGAGGAGAAGAAGAAATATATTACTTTGTAAACTACACCTGGAAATTATCAAAGGTAAGAATATAATAATACACAGCCAAGCCAACTAACCCACCAATGAAAAAATATGCTATTGTAAATAATGGACAATTTCGGCAAACTCTACAGTTCAGTCCAATTGTGCATGACAGTAGGGTCCGGAAGTAAACGGAGGGGAGTAGTGGAAACCAGTCCCCATGTGGACAGAAAGTCTATTATAAAAGTTCATTCACCGGACTTAAACACATGAGTGTTCCCTGTGTTTTGTGGTAGAAAAAAATAACAATTTAGCAAGATTATAAAAATACAAACATCACATCTACATTTTTTCAGAACATTAATTTATCAAAAGATGCAATGTCACTATTGGTTCTGTTGACTTAATGTCCATTCCCAAATTCTTCCTTCCTAGTCAAACCTGTAGAATGTTTTTAATTGTTGTTGTTGTTTGTTTGTTTGCTTGTTTTCAGAGCACTTTCCATCCCCTGGCCAGTGACTACTTTAAAAACAAGCACCAAGACACAAAGCCAGTCTTCTACCAAGTTCCTGGAAAAGGATTCCCATTCCAAGGAAAGAGGCACGTTAGAAATGATTTCCTTCTCTGGGTATTTTCCTGTTTGGACACAATGCATGGAGCTGCAACAGGAATCTCCCTATCATTCCTAGGATGAAGCCCGTACACAGTGGAGGAAAAATGCAAGAGAACCCATGCACAGAACGGGTTCTGTGAGGTAATACATTGCCTTATGTTTAAGCCAATTTGAGTCGGGGATTTCTTTTGCTGCAGCTGAAAACATCCTAAATTAAAGAGTAGCTCTCCCTGACCCATCACCTGAAAAGTGGGTTTATGAATTTAATGCTCACTAAGGTTCTTTGACAATAAATCTCAATTTTGGATAAATTTTGGACTTTACCTACTGGAAGGCTACCATCTCCTGGCCACTAACCTTTGCCCAAGCAAAACATTACTTTCAGGAAACAGGCATGTGATATGCAATGTGAGTCCCCATTCGGTTCTTCTCCGATATGCACATGCATCTTCTCTTTCACCTCTCCTGCTCCTTGTAGCCTCTCACCAATACCAATCAGCCAGCAACTCCTAATGAGCACTTCGCACAGGTAAAGCTAGTGGCTGCAATATACTGAAAAAGTACTTTCTCCTTGATTTACCGTTACCAGCCCTGCTACACACAAGGCCTAAATACTGATGAGATGGAGGGAGGGAGTTGGCTCTCCAGGCTTCGGGCTCATGAGTGAGCATTAGGAAGTTTCAGAAACTCCTGAAATTGTTGGCAAAAGTTTACACATGTATTTAGGTGTATGTATTCTTCTAGGAAGAGAGTTTATAGCTTGTATTGGATTTTCCAAGCAGTCTGATTCAAAGAGGGTTAAGAACGTCTGCTCTAGATCAATTAGTTTTTAACAAACCACAGTCTGTATTTGCCACACACAAACTTGCCATCACTGTCACAGAGGGGAGGGCAGAGATTAATTTATCTTCCAGATCTTCATATTTCTTGCTCAAGTCAAACCATCCATTTTTTATTTTTATTTTTTTAATTTTTTTTAAGGCAGTACTGGGGATTGAACCCAGAACCTTGTGCATGGGAAACAGGCACTCATCCCCGTCAAACCATCCTTTTTTTTTTTTAAGATCTATTTTATTGATTTAGTCTCCACCCCCCTCCCCACCCCACCCCCCGTACTGTTGTTTTGTGCTCACTGTCTGCTCTCTGTGTCCATTTGCTGTGTGCTCTCTGTATCTCCTCGTCTTCTCTTCTCGTCTTCTCTTTAGGAGGCACCCAGAACCGATCCTGGGACCTCCGATGTGGGAGAGAGGCACTCAATTGCTTGATCCACCTCAGCTCCCTAGTTTGTTGTGTCTCGCATTGTCTCTCTTCTTTGTCTCTTTTTGTTACGCCAGCTCTCCATGCGGGCCAGCTCTCTGCGCAGGCCAGCTCACCTTCACCAGGAGGCCCTGGGAAACGAACCCGGTACCTCTCATATATATGGTAGATGGGAGCCCAATTGCCTGAGTCACATCCACTTCCCTCAAACCATCCTTAATATTGAAGTTTTGTAATACTTTGGACCGGGGCCCTAAAAGCCATTTTTACTCACATCAGTTGAAGGAAAAATAAATCCCATACTTAAGAATATGGAGCACAAGCTACTTTTAAGTTTAGGCTTCTCTAAGTCATGAATCCTGGGCTGAATATTTAGTTGAGAAGTCAAAACATACACTTGAAAAAATTACTAACATAAACAAAAAGGTTTAAGTTAAAATACAAATAGCAAATAAATGTGTTTATTGGGATATTTTTGAAAAGGAGTTGGAACTTTCCATGGAAAATTTCAGAGGCACAGCAGGATTTCATGGGAAGGTAAAGAAGGATTTCAAAAGTTGCAGAGTACAAAGAAGGGAATTCCAAGGTGTGCTAAGAGAAAAGGTGAAATACTAAGGGTACAGACAGCAAAAGGCAAGGCTGTAACTCAAAATACACACCAAAGATTCAAGACCTATTTCATTTCACTAAACAGTGAGTCCAACAAAGTAGGGAAAGAGAAGAGATCTGGATCTTCTCCATTAGCAATGCTTGAAAACATTTCACTTGACTGCTGCTCAATTCTGCTGTTGCAGCCCTTACCAAATTCTCCACACACACAACTTCCCCCTGCTTTCCTCTCTTTACGCCACCAGTTTCTCTAACTTCAGACTTAGCCCACCCCAACCTAATGCATGAGCCATTGACAACTGCCCTTTCTCCATATAATACCTTCGATGGCTCCCTACTGCTTTCTGTATAAACCCTAGCCCTTTACCTCCTTTCTAGTGTTACCTTGCCTGCACTGCTACTCTCTTCATCAAACCTGGCCTCCAAGCATATCAGACTCCTCACCCAATATATCCTTGCTTGCTTTGTATCCATGCCTTCCCTCCACCTGGCAACATTCCTTCCCACTAGATAAACACATGTAAAATGAATAAACGAATACATGCACACCATACAGATAGAGCTAAGGGATGAAATACAAATTCTCCACAAGGGTGAAGTATAAGTACTTACATAGAATTTAATCTCTTAATATTTCAACTTTAAGGCTTTAATTATATAGGTGGTACATGTGACAAATACAGTTCATAGCCTACTTAATATTAAGTGGTGAATTGCCTTCTCATGGGACATATGAACTTTAATTTGGCCCTTGATGGGACAAGGTTTATCTTTTTACAAAATCATGTGTCATACTAGAATATCAAGAATTAGAATACGGGTCTTCAGCCATCTTCAAATTTAAAATGCATCTATGTACTGCATTTGCAAATTGTGTTTCCTTTCTACAGACTAAGTTGATAAAGTTTAACTGCATTCACACACAAGGATTTTAAGAACCTGCATTTCTGTCCCCCAACACCTTTGCAAACTAAATGTAAACCATCCCTATGATTCAAATCTTCACAATCATTCCAGGTATCAGCTTAAACATCACCTCTTTAAGGAGGCCCTCCCAGACTACCTTATATAAAAGAGCATTTCCAGTTTCCATCTATCCCTTATGCTCACTAAACATACTGCACCGTTTTGTCATGATATTTATCAATATTTAGAATTCTCTCTCTATATGTTGATTGACTGGGGTCCTTATTTATTCACCCCCAACTTGGATGTAAGCATCAAGTTCACAGGGACTTCGGCCATCTGTGACCCAGAACCTAGAACAGTGCTCAAAGAACATAGGTTGAGTGAATAGATGTATTTATTCAATATTGAAACTGAGAAGTTTTGTCATGAAAAAAATAGCAGCTAAAAACCATGGGACTTGAAAAAATAATTATAAACAACTAAAAGGAATTTTTAAAATGCTAATTGTCATTTTATCTTCTTTCAAATATACAATTCCATTATATATATGCTACTAGAATAAAAAATTTTAAAAACCATAGGACTGTACAACACAGTGAACACTAATGTAAACTATGAACTACAGTTAACAGTATAAGTAAAATAATATTGTTTCATCAATTTTAACAAAAGTACCACTTTAATGCAGAATGTTAATACGGAAAACTGTGTGTAGAGTGGAGTAATATTTGGAAACTTTGCACTTTCTGCATGATTTTATCTGTACATCTATAACTTCTCTAGTAAAAATAATTAAATTAACAATTAAAATTAAAAAGTGAGGATATGGGAAGTGGGTGTGGTTCAACCAGTTGGGCGTCCGCCTACCACATGGGAGGTCCTGGGTTCGAGTCCCAGTGCCTCCTAAAAGAAGACAAGCAGGCGCCACCCCCGCCACAATAAGCAGATGCCACAAGCCAGCAGACACTGCAGCCTGCGGGGAGCAGATGTGGCTCAGGCCATTGGGCACTCACCCTCACGTGGGAGGTCCCGGGTTCAGTTTCCGGTGCCTCCTCAACAAGGTGAGCAAACAATGAGCAGACAGATGAGAGAACCATCAGGGGGGAGGGGAAGAGAAATTTAAAAATAAAGTAAATAAACTCTTTTTTAAAAGTGAGGATATTTTTAAAAATGGCAATTGCAACATATTATTACAAGATATAATATAATAAAGAAGATATTTTTTTCCTGGTAAGAACTTTATATATTCTTGATGGCCTCATTACATGTTTTACTTCTCCAAAATATTAAGTAGGAGAAATCTATTTTAAAAAATAGATGAGGATGGGGTAAAACCTTGATCTGAAACACTTAAAAAAAATCCATGAGATGAAATTCACAAATTATTATCCCTTTAAAATAAAAAACAGATTTGACATAACTGGCATAACTTGACTTAACTTGACCACCTGATATATAGTTTACTACTGGTTTAACCAAGAGATTGTGTGTACAAAGCTCTCCATTTTCTTGCAAAGAAGTAGAACCAGCTGTTAGATATATACAGTGCCCTTCAAAAGCCAGTTAAAGCCACAAATAAACTGCAAAACTTCTTCAAATCAAATGGATGATTTATTTTATGTATGAATTTGCAAAGTCTTTACAAATATCCATGGATAGTTTTGTGCCCCATTTGAAAGGATCTGCTATAAAGCTCCATTGCCATAAACAAACAAAACTATTCTCAAAATTTATACTCATAGCAAAAATCCATGAAGTTCTGTATTCAGTTGTGGCCGTGGAAATTCTAACGCCCCTGGATTTTCACTACCTATAGCCTAACATACAAACAGAGTTCCAAGTTAAAACGTAATAGGTGTATAGTCTCTCTTTCAGTGTCTATATAACTAACGTTTTTCAAAGGTTCAGAACTAGGGAGAAGCAAGAAAATAAATGTATGAAGTTTGAAACACACCATGGTCCTCTGTTATAGGGCAATGTTTAGCATGATGGGACTGAAGCTGGTTTGAAAAGGTTGTTTTTACAATTTTTTGGCCTCTGAGGAGGTTGGGGGGTAGGGGGGAGAAGAGTGAGAAAGAGGTGTGGCCAGACAAAGGTACAAAGGGCAACTGGGATAAAAGTAGAAAGGTGGGTGCTAAGATAAACGTACACTCTCATCCAACTTAGGCTGAAGCTCCACTGTCAAAGGCCACCCAGAGCTGGGAGTGAGGCACTACTCGTCGTCCTGCATCTACATGTCAGGGGGCTGCAGGACCGAGCAAAAGGCGGGACAACAGCAGGCACACGCCGAAAGAAAGGGAGCCTTTCCCCAGGCACCCACAGAGCTGGCGTGCCTCTTGAACCTTTTATGGTTGTTCTTCGATGTTTTTCTTTTCAATTCAGAAATGTAGCTCCAGTGTAAATATGAGAAGTCAAAGGGAGAAAAGACTCTCTTTACAAAACAAGTTTTCCAGACACACCTGTCCCCTACTTTGAGGATTCTCTGTATCTGTACAGACATTAGAAGCATGATTTTTCGAGAATCTCTAAGAAGGTCACAATAAAGATGCGGGTTTTGGGACACCATACCCACTGGGGGCCAGGAATTACAGTTTTAAAGAACACCCAGCATATTAGGGTGCAGGGGTACCCACTCTGAGGAAAACTGAGGTGTCAATTAGAAACAGTTTCTCTAATTTGGACTGAGCCTCAGATCTACTATATCAGACACCTGGAGCACTGTTAAAAAATACATATTCCTGGGTTCCTTCCGGATAGGTACTGAATCAGAATCTTCCGGGGGTGGGGTGTGGGCGAAGAATCTGAATGTTCGCCCACCCTTGCCCCCGCCCCCCGCCTCTCTAACACACACACGTTCTGGTGGCAGGCAGCGGGTTGTCACCTCTCCTTCAGGTTCTCTGAGAGATGCTTTGCTACAAAGGCCCGTGAGGTGCAGTCGAGGGCAGATGATAATGTTCACAACCTCTCAAGCACAAGCCGGGACGGATGTTAGCCATCACACTCAAAGAGGGAAAGTGAATCCTCAGAGCACCAAGAAGCCCAGAGCCTGGTGGCACTACTGCACTGGAGGCGAAGCTCACCAGGGACTACAAAAAATAGTTTTAAGTACAAAAATCAACACAAAAGCCAAAAGAGCCCTTTTGTGAAAGAAAATGATTTGCCATTGCTCACAAGGCAATCTGCATCCTGAACACAAGTAAATACATCGTACAAGAGGACATGATTTTTAAACAGACATAGAAATACTCGAGATTTCTTTCGACTCTCCCCCCACAGGATTGAGAAACACTCAATGATGAGAGTCTGTTCTTAAACCTGAAACCACCAACACCTAAACACATGTGAAATAGCAAAACAAAACACTTCCCCCACATCCCAATCCCGACTTGGGGATGAAAAGCAGCCTTCATCCGACTCAATCAGACCATATTCAAAGCAGGTGGTTCGGAACAGTATTTGAGCAAAGTGCGCCAGCTTTTTCCCCACACGCGGCTGCAAGATCACGATACGTACATGTATATTTTTTAACCTGACATGAAGAACCAGAAAAAATGGTTTCTAACCTTTTGGTGGGTAAAATGTAATCCCTACATTTCTAGACAAGAAGCATAAAGAACATTTTACTGGGAAAATGTGCCTCAGGAGAGCAGCAAGGATATATCTCGAGATTAAAATATATGTATTTAGAAGCCTTGCGTGAAGTCTTCAAAGCAAAGACGGTCAAAATGGGATTTCTGTGGTTATTTTGCCTATCTTTGGGCAAATATGGATTTAGTTCCTTTAAGGCACTTTCAAGAATATTTTTCATTTATATTTATACTTATCATATATTATGTATGAACTGCATATTTACATATGTATTTATTATAACTATTTACTTATAAAATATTTATTTGTTTTTTACAAATTTGGCTCCAACAAAAAAACAAACAAGGGCCACAGAGGCACATTTTTGGGGTCCACTTATTAAGTGGCAGGGATAATGTATTTAATCTTGTTTTATCTTAGTTTCCTCATCTGTAAAATGAAATAATAATATATACCTCATAGAAAGTTTGACAGATTAAATGAGATCACTGATGTATTATATTCAGCAGAATATCATACACATAGATGTGAATAGTACATGCAAGCTTTTATAAGTATTGTGAAGATTAGTAACTGTTGAAATTAACCTTTCTCTGACAAAAAAAAATTTAGGCAGTTTGACTTATAATGGGGAAACTTCCAATTATTTAAAAACTCAGATAAATAATCATATAAAGTATGATTTAATAATCTGCTATATAGTTTTAGCACATTTGTAATATCAACAAAAGCACTCAGAAAGCTTTCATCTTTCCACAGAATGATCTGGCCTCCCCATAGGTAAATGTTTAACAAAGTCTTCAATTAAAAAAAAATCTAGTTTGGACAGCACCAGTATTTCTATGAACATCTCTGAGTTGCAGAAATGTTGACACAGAAAGGGAATGACTGAGGATGCTTATATAGTTGGGAGAGATTAGAGAAGATGTCTCAAAAGTATTAATGGAAAGGTTAGGAAAAAGCAGGGAGAGAAAAAAAAAAAGTCTTTCAAAAGATGATTTTCCATTAAACTTCAGTTGATTATGGGGATAAAAAATTCCAGGCTATTAGTCTGTAATGTTGGTTAATAGTTTTCCTTATTTTAAGAAAACAATGAAAACTAATGAGATACATCCAGCAGCTTTAAAAGATGAATTACTGTGCATAATTTGTGAGCCCATACACCACGTGCCCGTATGCAGCCCTTCTTTTAGTCAAGGTTTCAAATTAAGGTTATTATTTAGGAGAAAAAGTTGGAGAGCCATTTAGAGCTATAACAATTCCCCCAGACCATCGGTGGGGAAGAGCAGTCACATTTAGAATGAATGGAAGCTTTACCCCAGGCCAAATATTTAAACAGGGGCGCAGAGGATACACACACAGCAATCCGCACGCACCTGTCACTGCAAAATTCAACACTCACACAATCGAAGGGGCATTTGTGTTCACAAATCAAGTAATTATATCCCTAACTATCCATCTGCATATGCAATTACCCAGTCTGTTGCACAGAAAAGCAGATTTTTTGCAGGTGTTCCCTTACCATCTTTCCTTCAAAATCCAGTTGCCCTTTATGAACCCAAATCTGGGCACATACCAGTCCTCTAATTGAATCTTCGTAACACTGTGGTGAAGATCAAGTGTTATGTTTTCACATACCGCGTTCACATACAGAAGATTTTGTAATCTAATCAGGCTCCTGCTCCCTATTACTGCTTATCTAATGGCTTAATGGGCTCCGCTTACACCTTGATGTTAAAGGACATGCAATGTGCTTCCCAACTCCTTGATGAATCTGTTCCTCCAGTTCTCTGACACATTCTGGTTTTGCATTGCACACTTTAAAATCTCAGAGTTGAAACTCTCATCTGCCAAATAAAGTTAAGTAAATAGACATAGAGAAAATGAGTAAGCGCGGTTGAGGGCAGTCTATTTAATCAAAAGGAAGCTCTTCTGAATTTTGAAATCATAGAAATTCACATTGCAAAGTGGATTTTCTGTATGCAAATCTTGTTCTGCATTCATTCTGACTGGTGCAAAATGTACTTCTGTGCAGCCACATGACACCTGAGAATAATAGCATCTTCAGCCCTGAACGTGTTGAGGGATCAGAGTCCCTTCATGTCAACCTCAGACCTATGTTAATCTCAGACCCAGTTTCATAGAAACTGAGCAATGAACAAGACATCAGATGGCATCAAGTTCACCAACCATCTCAGAAATAGAAACCGAGGTCCTAGTAAGTGCAGGGATATCCAATGCCTCAGAATGTGTTTAAAGGACTGATTCTAGAACCTTTGCATATTTGACAGTATTTCTAACTTTGATTTCTTCACTGTGTGAAGTTAATGTTTGCATTCTTCTATGCAACCCTTTATATGTACATTTCTTTAGTTTAACAATTTTTTTTTCCCGGCTGGATGTACAGCTTAAACAACAAAATGTTTCTATTTAAAACTGC
>PVKH010002509.1:0-26995 GCA_004027955.1 Chaetophractus vellerosus
TTTTTGCCCTGCTCACGGTGGCTCTGGCCCGCCCATGGCAGCTTGCCATTCTCAAGGCGGTCTGCCCGCTAGGAGAGGTCCCCGGGAACCGAACCCGGGGCCTCCTATGTGGTATGCCGGTGCCCTATCCACTGGGCTATCCAGCCGGCCCCTCTAAGAAAGTTCTGATTGCAAAGATTCTCCTCTTTATTCTTGTGTCCTACTTTTATACTGAAAAACAAAATGTTTAAAATAAAAGTTACCTAGGACTCATCACCTTTCCAATAAAGAAGAAAGCTGCAAAGCTTGTAAATGACTAGGGTGAGGATGAAAAATCCATTCCTTATACTGGACCAAAATCTCTCTACAACACAAATCCAACAACTGTTTAACTACAATGGCAGATTTTATAAAAAGCAAGAGTGTGAATTAATAAGTATGTACACCCCAACTATCTTAAGTTTGTCAATAGCTTAGCAGAAGCCCAAATTAATTTTTCAGTTAACGTCACTGTATTCATTTTGGCAATTCATTACATGCCAATCAAGACAAAGAGAGTCCAAACAATTGTATTTAGGACACTATACCAGTATGCATTAGATTTTTTGGCTTCTGGTGTACAGGTCATGTTAGAAGTTCTTTATCATTTAAAATGAAAGACTTTCTCTCGGAAGCACATCTCAATAAAGCAGAGATATTTTATTATAATTGTTATTACTAAGAACATTTCTCAGTTGTCCTGGGGAAACATCTGCCCCCACTAATGAGTAGGACAGAACTCATCTATTGTATCCATGGCCTTGTGAGACCTTGAGCTCAAGAAAATGAATGTAGAAGACTTTCAAACCCTATTAGATAAAAGGTCATGGGTAGAGCTTGCTATAGTAAAATGTGCTCTTAACGTGCAAGGCAAAAACTCTGTAAAGCAAGAAAAATATACATGCATTCTAATAAACTCAATGATTACAGTAGCATCTGGAAACTATTTTAAATAACTCTTGACTTTTATTAAATTATTTCAGGATACACTAAGATTTTCCTCCTTTGTGAGTAGACACAAAGCTTATATTTTTTAATTCCAAAGAATTTCTGCTCTGTGCACACTGTCCATGTTCTTTGGCAACCACACCCTGGTTTTCAGGCATGCCCACTCTTGTCTGACCCCAGGTTTGGGCACAGCTTTCTCAAACTGGACTCTCTACCTTCCATCTTCCAGCCTTTAAAAACTTTTTTCTCAGTAAATTTTTCATTTAAAAAAATTAAGATTTTTTTAAACTACATCTTTAGTGCATGATATTACTGATCAGAAAATTCTCCATTTAAAGTCTTTTGAATTTTGCATTGAAAGTATATTTGAAGCCCAGCACAACATTCTCTGCAGATTTCCTACAGGGAGAGGAGAAGCTCCTCAGATGCAACAGTTATACCTGAAGAAAATGAGCTGTGGATAATGAGAAAAAGATCCCTCTTCATGTGCAGTTCAGTCAAATATTTAATAATATTATTTTAATTTAATATTAACTTACATACTAATTAATATTTAATATTAAGTGCCATCCTTTCTAATCCATCCAGGTAAAAACTAATCATTTCTCCAATACTTGCCCAGCACTTTGTAATTTACATACAACATATTTAATTCTATACCTTGCTGCTCACAGTACGTCTTAGATGGTGGGAAGCATATTCTATCTTGGAATCATAGTATTTAATAGTTGCCCTCAAATTATTGGTTTGAATATAACTGAATTATTTTCCCAAATACTTTCTCATAATAATTAGTAGAAAACAAAAACTCATCTCATGGCTTTTGTCTAATGAACAAGAGAAAAATTGAAAGAATAAGGGACCAGTCTATTTTTTACAGAGTTTCTCCTGTCTGGCAAAATGCAAATCATCAGACTCCCAAACCATTCTCTATACAATTATTGTTGGCCATGATATTCTGGAAAATTTTCAAAAGAGGAAATTAATACTCTGCTCACTATTGCTTGGTGGATACTCTCTTTGGAGTAGTTAATCTGGTCTTCAGGGGGTGTAAGAGATGTGTTTGTTGTTTGTTATGTGTGTATGAGTGAAGGATATTCATTTCTCATGTAATTTTTCCCTGAGGCCAGTTTTGCCACACTAGACATAAAGCCATTATTGGGAATTGTTTAAAGTTTGGAACATACTTTGTAAATTTATAAAGCACCCAGAGCACAGAAAAGGTGCTGTACAAAACTTTTTTCAACTTACTTCATTAAGCCAATAAACCATAATGGTCCTTCAGGAGATATCAAACTTTATTGGACATAGCCAATGAGAATGTAGACAAGAGAGAGGGGTTTATAAGTGTACCTAAAGTACTGGTATACTTCCATTCTGCAAATATATATAAAACGTTTTCAAATTTATGGAAAATTTCAAGTATAGACATTTATATTGAACCACAGAACTATTTCTATTTTTTTTCATCAAAAGGCATTTTTGAAGGTCTCTTTATCTAATCCCTAGACAATGAAATTGCCACAATTAATCTTAACATTAATAAGCTGTTTCAATATATATTTGTGAATGGCCTAGGGAATCATAATTAAAAATAAATTTGATGAATGATTACACTTTACAGAAGCCAATCATTTAAGCCAAATGGTAGCATTGCCTGCTTCATTATTTGACAAGATGTATTAGACTAAAAACATGTGAAACACTAACCCTGAAGGAGAAATCATTATTCATAAAATATTATTTATATAATTTCATTTTCACATAGCATTTTTAAGCAAAAAAAAAAAAAAAGAACATTTGCTTTCACCATGAAGTGGGAAAGGGGTCTCATTATCTTAGTCTGTTTTAGATAGACCATCTCTCCAAACAGCTAAGAGTCATGAGACATTTCAAAGATGACTTAATGTCCAAAACTTAGGAGGCTATAATAACTAAAGAGATGAATGTACTGGGCTTCATTTTCTGGGATTATCACTTTAATTATCAGAAATTATCCAACAGGACAGATAGCTACCTCCTGCATAAGAATAAACCTAGGGGGAAAAAAAGCCAACACAATGAGTTCACCCATTTGCTAACTAGGTATGCATGGATAATCATAAAATGAAAACAGCGATTATAGGTTTGGGCCTAACATATTTATTCTACAAAAAAATTGGCTTGTATTCAGCTAATTGATAGAGGCAAATTCAATGCTGTGTTAAAAAGTTAGGTGAATTTTAATGGTAAAAAACTTTTATTTGTCCTGTTTGCTATCTGCTTGATAGAGAAAGAGAATAAATATACGTAGCTAACCTGTTCAAATATAATTAATGGAAAAGTCTAGTCTTTTTCTAAGGTGGCCTTTGTCTGAGTTGAGAAGCTGCGTGCTGACCTGTACTCCCACTTGAGGTAAGGCTTTCTTTTCTGGTCAGTAAGGAGTGACATCAAAGAGCATGAAAGATTTAGAGAAAAAAGAAGACATAAAATTAACTATTCATTCTTTGATCTGGTAGTTTCCTGATAATTATCAAATAAGAAGGTGCTGCTACTTTGTTCTGATAACAAAGAAAACCATTTATAAAGGTCAGTAAAGGGATGGATAAGTTACATACCGAGAAAGAAAGTGAAAAAGTGAAATTTAAAAATGCCTTAAAGGTTAACATTTCAACAGATGAAAGGAAGTGAGAGTCCCAAGGCAACAGTGGTGAGTGAGTTGGTTTAAAACTCTGCAAATGAATCAGAAGATCATGCTGTTTCAGGCTTTCTCTAATCATTGTTTATACGGCATTTATGAAAGATTTGTTTTACAGTATATAGAGGGTACACATTCTAACTGAATCTCAGTACCTAAACTACATGGTTTGTATACAGTCCACAACATAAGTGAAAGAAATATTGCCTTTGATGATGATGATAATAATAATAATAATAATAATAATAATAATAAAGTGTCTTCAAAGAGTTTAATTTTGGTCAAGAAAAAGTAACAATAAAGGATTCCTCACCAAATGTATATTATCAAAAAATGTACTTTAAAAAATATATAGTAGTTTCTTTAATACCTAATGAAATTACCTACTCCAAATAATTTAAAAGACAATGAAATCAACTATGTGTTCAGTCCTATAAAGTGAATATTTATCGCATTACTTAGAGATATAGTTTCATCCACAGGTATCTCATAGAACTTCTTAATTATTGACCTCCTACCATTTCCAAGCCAGAAGTTTCCATTAATAAGTTCAATTCTCTTCATTAATTTGCACTTAAAATTGAATTAAAGTTTCTTGACTACTTCCACCACGGTCAGAGGGAACTGAGTCTGAAACAGACTTAACTTGAACTCTGTTGGCACACAGGACTAATTGCTTAACAAATTAGAACTGAGATGTTTTCTTAAATCTAAAATGAGAAATGCTATACCAAATGATAACATGATGATATAATAATTCTTTGATGCTAAAAATTTCTGATAACTTCAGAGTGTATGCCATAAAATTATCTTATCCACAGATGTCCTTTTAAAACAGTTCATTTGGTAATTCTATTTGGATAGAGTCCCATCCTCCCAAACCCATGCAAAAACAAAATGGATCTCCTGTCAAGTTCCAAACAATGCAGTTAGTAGTAAGATTTAATTGGGGGAAATAAGGAGATTCAATCTTGTTTGTTACTTTTATGAGTTTTTAGCTCTTTTCCTAACTGCTGTAAATTCCAAATGAAATTATTACAGACATAATCATCATTCTACTAATAGAAGCATCTAGTTTTCTTCAGAATGAAAAATTTTAATTTAAAATAAAACTCTATCAAGCCAGTGATGTGCAAGCCATTATTAAACTATCTAGGCAAACAACTCTTACTCATTTACAGTAAATGTAGAAGATAAACTCTAATAGAGACTTCTTAAAATTATTCCACTTTTTAATACTACAAGATCAACAGAGAAAATTATTTAAAAATTATAATAAAAATATAATGAACGGTTAAAAACTATAATTTCATTACCCAGAGATAATCACTGTGCACATATGACCACTTAAGACTATAAGGTAAATTATTTTGTTTCGAATAACATCATTTTGGAAATTGTAAGCAGTTTCTGAATTTGAAGCTAGATAATTTTATTTCTCTGAAGGGGAATTTCCCTTACACACTTTTCCACGGTATTTAGAAAAAAGCTTCCCATTGTTACTGGGACAACGTGCTTCAGATCACAGGGCTGATTGTTCTTTATAAATTGGTTCTATTGTCAGGATTTTATCTTTGCAGAGTTAGAAAATATTGTGCTCCTTAAATCTGGATTTAAATGACTCTATGATTACAATTTATTTATATTCTTTAATGTATTGTGTGCTCTCAAACAAGCATTTGGTCACCCTTCACTTCATACTCTAGGGGTTCATGACCTGGATAGAACAGTTGTCCCATATGTATGCTATTTAAGGCTGAAGGTTCTAGACTCTGGGAAATATAGCATGGTTATTGTGATTACTGTAGAAGTTATGGGGATCCATGCACCCTCCTTATAGGAAAAAACTTTCTCTGCAAGAGACAAATGTTTGCATCATGAGTTATTCTGGATCAGGATATTGAGGGGGCCTAGACCTCAGGCAGAAGATTTCTACCTCTGTTTATAGCTGCCATGCATTTGGGCCAAGACCCTGGATATGGACATAGCTGGAAATCCTTGTTTCTGGATGCTAAGCTAGTAGATGGAGAAGGCTGGGACATAAGGTTACATTTAGTCTATAAGTACTATGAGCCACCACAGACAGGAGCTAGTCTTCTGTGCTCTGCTTCTATTACTTCTGTGCCTTTAGCAAAACTGGAGCTGGAGGATTGACCACAGTAACCAGGGGATCGTACACAGTCCCTAGAGAGTAGAGATCTCACAATGTCCAGCAGCAGCAGGAGAATCAAAACATGAAGACAAAGAACAAGGACCTATTCCAAAGAACAGTGGACCTGCCCCAGGAAAAACTCTCAGAGACAAGTGAGGTGCCCTTGAGGATCCTGATTTCTGGGAAGTTGGCTGGTATATAAAAATAACATATAAACACATTTTAAAGTCCAGTTTTATAAGGCATATGGCATATGAGAATACATATGCAAATGTATCATTATAGCTACTTTAAGTTTCAAAATCTCCTTTTTATTTTAATGTAATACTGTAATATCAATATCCATATGTGTAATTGAATTTTCTTGAAAACATCATTTGTATTGCCTGCATTATATCCCTTTGTATGGATACTATAATTTTAATTATTCCCCTTTATTGAGGATTTAAGTTATTTTCCCATTAAATAATTTTACTATATATATATTCTTGTATATAAATATTTTTCTGCATCTGTGATCATTTTCTTCCCTGAATCAGGATTACATACTTTACCTAAGGGCTGTATTCCAAGTCTACATCTAAGACAGGAAATACTGATATCCAGAGAGAAATAATAAAATTTGGCCTAGTCATACAAGGTCTCAAGATGAACTCAAGAGTTGAGGCAACTCCTTTGTTCTTTCATAGCACCAAGTGGTATCTTATTTCTGTTTCTAACTTCCTTTCTGCTGCATTCTCCTGGATTTCTCTGAAGAGCCACTTTATTAGCTTATTTATAATTTATAATTCCTTCTCCCCCCAAACTCAGGTTTCATATGATCCCAGTCTCCTCACACTACCTCAAACCCCATCTTAATACCACAAGACCCTGCTTCCCCGACCTAACTAGCTCAGTTTCTGCATTAATTGGTGAAAATCTCACAATGAAATAGCCAGATGATACACTAAGCACTGTGCTGGTTTTATTTGGATTCACCACCAGTCCAAACATTTGTGGGCAGAGGGGGGACATACTTTTGTCTATTATAAGGCTGTCCCTTACAGTTATCCTGGGACAATCTGATTCTGCTAAATGGAGAAACTGGGTATCATTGATATATTGATTGATATGTCTGATATAAACATTTTTAAGGACCTTGATACATACTACCAAATTTCTTAAAAGAAGGAAGGTAAGAAGGTATGCTTCCATACAGTTTAATAGAGAGACCGTCTCATTTCATTCTTATTAACATTGACTATCTTCTTTTACTAATTTAATAGCCACAATGTTATCTTTTAGTTACTAATGAAGTTGAAGATTTTAAGAATTTATTTATGGACATCTCTTGTGTATAATTACTATTCCCTTTGTCATTTTTCTACTGAAGTTTTAGAATATTTCTTACTGCTTTTTAAGACTTTAAAAATATGTGTTAAGAATATGAAGCCTTCCATACCTGATGTTAATATTTTCTATAGATTACTATTTATCTTTTAATTTTATTTTTGGTTGGACATATAAAATATTCGTCCTTTAGTTTGTTAATCTCAATATTTTCCCCCTAATTCCTTTCATCATTTTTTTTTTTTTTTTGCTTACAAATCCCTTCTTTACTTTGGGACAATTAAATATTCAAATGCATTCTTTTCTAGTTAGTTTGATTTCATGTTTGGCATTTAACTCAATTTTATGCAAATTTATGTTGTTGTATAACATGAGGCAGGCACCAACTTAAGTTTAGTTTTTTCCAAATAGGAATTTCCAGCATCATTGTTTGATGACACTTTCTTTATTATATATTAAGATCTGTTAAGGTCCGCACATTCTACTTTATTAATATGGTACCTTGCATGCCAGGAACATTCTATTTTAATTTTTATAATATACCATCTCCTTTAATATTTAATGCCATCTGCTTATTTTTCCAGATGAAAATTATATTCATTTTTCAACCACAAAAAAATCAGTGGAATTTTGTCAAATCTGTAAATGAAATTGGATAGAATATTTACAATATTCTATATTCTGATATAGAAACATGGTACTTCTCAAGTTGTTTGAATTTTTTTTTAAATTGCAACACATTGCTGAAAAATACATATACATACTGTATATTAGAGATAGTCTTAGTTTTTTCTGTATTAAGAATACATTCAGGGGCCGGCTCGATAGCCCAGTGGATAGGGCACTGGCATACCACATGGGAGGCCCCGGGTTCGATTCCCGGGGACCTCTCCTAGCGGGCAGACCGCCTTGAGAATGGCAAGCCGCCATGGGCGGGCCGGAGCCGCCGTGGGCAGGGCAAGAAGCTGCCACAGACAGGGCAGGTCACCCGCGGATGGAGCGCAGCCAGCCACCCGCGAACTGAAAGCCGGCCGTGAAAGGACTCAGAGACCGCCCACAAGCGGGGAAAGCCGCGCCTGCACAGTGACCACTCTCGGCGCGTCGCCGCAGCGGGGGGAAGGGGAGATATGTAATAAAATAAATAAATCTTAAAAAAAAAAAAGAATACATTCATATATTGTAACAGTTAGTGGTTATTACTAGGTTACAATGAAATATGATTATATTATTGTAATTTATCTTTTGTTTTGCTATTTTCTTAAACTCCCTCATGCCAATTTTAAGTATTTTTGTGTTGATTCTGCTTGTTTTTTTCTGGGTAAAGAAACACGTTACCTTTACACAATGATAATTTTATGACTTCTTTCCAATAATTTTATCTCCATTCCGGCCTCTGACCTGAGAGTGGTAACAATAAAGACAGAAGTCAGGGGCAATGCCCTCCAGCCAGGGTATAGAGAGAAAGAAACACTACTACCTTTGGAATAGAACTCGGCTGGGGTTGAGGTAGACTTCAGGAAGGATTAGAACCCAAACCAGAGGGATCTGGAAACTGATTAGAGGAAATAGGTTTAGAATGGAATGGATTAAAGCATTGGATTATGAGTAGAATAGCTCGACAACCTTGAATTTGGATTCTGGTGCAAAATGACTGTATGATCCAAAATTCCAACTGGACAAGTTCTAGAAGAGTTAACATTCAGGTGAAGTTATTTCCACAAGAACAAATATTTCTACATTATGATTCCACACATTCCTGCTCTTTAGAATGCTATTCAGAGAGTCATAATTTCCAACATAGGAAAAAGAAAGAGTAGCAATGTGTACATTATAAAGAAATAGCATTCTTAACATGGCTTGAGAGAAGTAAACAGATATTCAGAGGCACGTACAGCATATTTTGTCTTTATAAATATTAGGAGTATTAAATACTAAAACGTAATCAATATTAATAAGAGTCCCAGTTCTGGACTTCTAGAATTAAGATGAGTTGACTGATGCAAAACAGCCTGGATTGTAATTACTGTGTCTTTTGATGTTGTATTCATAGTAACTCTATGAGGCTGTTCATCTGATTCTTGGGCTTAAATGACAACCAAAAGAATTTAGGGTAATGATGAAAAAATCTTTTTTGACAGTTCAAGTTATTAAACACTGAACTAAGTTATAAAAGAGATTATTGAATCATTTTCTCTCAAAGCCTAAAAGAAAGCATAGATTCCCATCTCACTGGGATGACTTAATAATTGTGGCTATTATAGGAGGCAGATGGAAGACTGAGCAACTGCCAAATTCCTTCAAGTTTGATGATTCAAATCCTGCACAGTTTAAAAAGGACTTTAACTTTTGTGATAAAGTTCTTTGTGGGCATCAGAAGTCCACATCTGAAAGGTACCCTAGAGTACTAGTGCCCATCAATTCTGTATTTCCATTTCTGACTCAAAACTGTATTTGTGGTGGGAAGAAGTAAAGGTGCAGGAAGGAAGAGAGAAAGAACAAAATAAATAAAAGGATATTTCTTACATTGTATTTATCTACTGGGAACTAGACAGAATCAAAATTAAAGATGCTTTACAAAGTAAAAATATTATGCAGACTTCTATGACTCTGCCTGAGCCACAAGCTATCGTTCTCTGTATTCTTCTATGTAGATTTTCTACATGTTCTTCTGCACTCTGATAACATGCAATTTTAATTTGAATTAATTCTTAAGCAATAGATTTGGTCATTTGGGGAGGCAGAGGGGGGAATTCCAAAGTAAATGCTAAAATAAATTATGAATATCCATATCTGACACTATTGGATTCAGGTTCAATGCCAGAAGCCTGGCTTGAATGAAATCACCTAACTTAGACTACTGTAAAAAAAATTTCAAAGTAACATTTTGATAAGGGACTGCTATAAATGTTTACCTAAAACATTTATAAAAATTCCATGTGTAAAATGGAATTTGAGAGGATTATGTTAATAGTTTGTGGAGAGTTTAGATTATTCTGGCAGAAATTTTTTTTTCTCAGATTCTGGCTTCGTTTTGTACATGTTATATGCCTAGAAAATTCATTCTTAAAGAGACCTCACAACTGTAACTGAGCTTTTGATCTTATGAATTTAGTTGCTGGATGGGGAAGATAAAACCCAAGTTTAATAATACCAGTGAAGGGAATGCTAAAACGTGTGAATTGCTTTGAAACTTACATATTAAGTTGAACCACAGAAATGATATAAATGCAAAGACAAAAATCAGAAGAAAAGGGATTTCTAAGAAAAACTATTGCAAGTTCTTGTTGAAGTTACTTAATGAATTACCAGAGAGATACTGCTTTTGCAAATTAAAGAAAAAGAAAAGAAAAAAGTAGGTGCTGATGCATGTTGAATCTCAGAAGCTTTAGGCACAAAATATATAATTTGTTTAGCAATTTTCATATACCCTGTCATCTCAGATGGCTTCTTGGAAGGAAATAAATGACTTGTAAATCTTAACTACACCAAGCTGCCTGTGAACATGCAATTGTAGTGACAATACATAAAGCACTGCAGAGTAAATGGTGCATCACTCTGATTCAGTGCTTGCTGTCGTCTTCACACAGACACATACACAACCAAAGGCAATGTCTGAGTGATTCTGGAAGGATATTGAAGGAGCACTGAGCAAATATGCACAGCTCTATAAATCCACTCTCGTCCGCAGATAATTTAGAGGCTGAAATAAACCATGTTATTATAATGCAATGTAGCTACTCTGGTACCATAAAGACAATAAACATCAAAAAGACACTTTGAATGGTTCTATGAAGTCATAATGGAAATGACTTTCATATGGAAAATGCTCAAGCACTGTTTTCAAAGATTAATTCACTTGAAATTGATTTATTTAAAACCATTTCCAACTCCTGCATCCTGACATGCTTGGTTCTTGGTCATTAAGCAATGAACCCTTTTGATGTTAGACCACATAATAACATTAGTAAAACTGAAATGTACAGCAAAGAATTTTATTAAAAAGTATAACTGCCAAGAGAAATGGAAATTAAAGACATTTCTACCCAATCACTGAAAATTGTATTCTCTGTAATTTCCTGAGATAAAGTACCCACAAATACATTGTCTCTGCACCAGTATTTAAAAATGAATATTACCACTAGCTGCTAATATATACACACAGAAGTTTATTGTTAAGTAAGAGAAATTGGTTACTAAGAACAAAATTGATTCAGGTCTGAATAATATAATGTCAGAATTGTAATAGTGGCCAATAATGGGGTTACAGGGTAAGGCCAGTATAGGAGTCTTTGTTTTGACACTTCCTCATTGTGTGACTTCTTGGAAAAGTTACGTAAACTCTGTAAGTCTCAGTTTTATCACTGTAAAAAATGGGAGATAATTAATGTGCTTCCATTATGGGTTTTGTTGTGGAAACTAAATACAGCAATGCGTATGGAGCAGAGCCTAGCCTAGAGAAATCTGCCAATAAAAAGTTAAAATATTACTATTTATTATTATAAGCCAAATTTCTCTATCACATGAGAAAAGTAACAGAATTTCACTTGGTTATCACATGAGAAATCAGTATGAATGAAAATGCAAAGAACTTTAGTTTCTTTCTTCAAGAGTTCTTCAATGATTAGGGGCAATACTATCTTACAGAAAGTGGGGTGAGGTGAGAGGAAAAGAGGAAAATTAAAGTGAGTCATAATCTTAAACAATATTAAGGACCTCGCCTAAATAATTCACTTTAAGATAAACATAAAAACAAAGTACAATTTGTAAAATCACTGCATTACATGAAGAGACAGTCTTTCACAAAAACTAAAGCTAGAAGGGGTAGCCTAGATCAGCGTTTCTCAAATTGGGGCCCACTTGGGGTACCTGCCTGTACAGATTTACCAAAACACTGATCAAGCTTCAGCTTCTGGGTCCCTTACCTTGATACCATGTCTAATTTTACACCTGAAATTTTGTGTTATTTTACTTATAGAAGGTTTTCAAAATTGTAATTGTTACTGGCCCAACAAAACTTGGCTTTTTCCCTGTGAGTGTCTGTGAAAATGCAGATTCCTGGGTCCCATTCCAGTTTTTCTGAACCTGAGACTCTGGGAATGGAGCCTAAAATAACTTTATTTTTAATGAGAGCCCAGGTGATTTTTATAAACATTATATTTTGAGAATCAGTGTACTGGAGACATAAAATAATTGCAAAATACTGAACACTATATATTTATTCATTTCACTGCAAAAACTCCATTCCTTGCGCTACAGCAATGTAAATAATGCCTCAGACCTATTCTCATGTACATGAGTTTGTGAGTTGTAGTTGGTTGAATGGTGGTCTCTCAAAAGATATGTCCACCGGGAACTTTTGAATGTGACATTTGGAAAAGGGTCTTTACAGATGTAATTAAGATAAGGCTCTTGAGATAGGATCATTTTGGATTACCTAAATGGGCCCTAGATCCAATGACTAATGTCCTTATAAAAGACAAAAGAGAAGACATGGACAGAGAAGAGTGGAAGGCCATGTGAAGACGGAGGCTGATACTGGAGTGATGCAGCCACAAGCAATGCAGAGAGCCTCCAAAAGCTGGAAGAGACAAGAAAAGATTCCCCCCAGACGCTAGAGGGAGTTCAGGCTTACAGACACCTTGATTTCAGACTTCTGACCTCCGGATCAGTGAAAGAAGGTGTGGTAATTTGTTACAGCAGCCTCAGGAAACTAATACATTTGTGCATTCACAATATTTTTAATTAAATACATTTATATTATGAAAACCTTGGCTTTTCCTTTTGAATTGTTTTCTTCTCGGGCTGGCTGACACTATCATGGCAGCCTCCTACAGACAGGTCTTCCCCACCAGCAAAGACAGACTGGAAATAGTCTGCTGTCTGATCTGCCTTTGGAAAGAACTTAACTCACACCACAGGTACAAGCAGTAGATCCCTAGCTTTCCACCAATGTTACCCTCCAAGAAGCTGGTCCCTCTAACTGGATCCTCTATTGTGACCTTGGGACTTGCAAGCTTTATCATATTTTGGGGGAAGACTAGAGATCCTGAATTCTCATTGACATTATGATATTCTAGCTTATTCTTTCACTTAGCTTCTGTTAACTCTTTCATAATCTGTGTTCAGTATTCTCCTTTATTGTCTGACTCAAATTTCCCTATTTAAATCATAGATTTCCAGCACAGTTGACTTAATACTTAGGTTTCAACATTCTGAAGAAAAATAACTATGAGCTTAGAATTCTATAATCCAAAAAATTAGCAATCAAGTAGAAGAAAATAAAAGCAATTTTGAATGGTAGACATAATCAAGTACTATTTGGATGAATGACTTGAGAATGCATTTTAATAAAGTAGAAAATGAATCCAATGGAGCACTGTGCTACAGTAAGAAGAAATGAAATTGGGACACATATGATAATATGGATGAATCTTGAGGACATTGTGCTAGGTGGACAAATATTGCATGGTCTCATTAATCCATCTCTTATAAGTGACATTGTACAGTTTTTGCCCCTCTGTGCCTTGCTTATTTCGCTGGGCTTGATGTTTTCTAGGTTCTTCCCTTTTGCTTCATATCTCAGAACTTCATTCCTTCTTGGGTTCAGGTAGTGTTCCATTGTGCATGTGGGCCACCTTCCGTTTGTCTGTTCGTTTGTTGGTGGACACTTGGGTTGTTTCCACCTTTTGGTGATTGTGGGTGGTGCTGCTATGAATACAAGTAACTGCTTGAGACCCTATTTTTACTTTTTTTTGGGGGGTGGTATATGGCTCAGGGCAGAGTTGCCAGGTCCTATGGTAGCTCTATGTTTGGCTCTTTGGGGAGTCACCATATTGCTTTCCATGATTTTGCATTCCCACTGACAGTGCACTGGAGTTCCAGTTCCTTTGCATCCTCTCCAACGCTTGTTATTTCCTTTTTTTAAGTAATAGTCACCCTGGTGGGTCTGCCCAGATTTTTAATGTCAGTGTTGCATGACTGCAATAAAGCGACTTTAAAGTGACCAAAAAAAAAAAAAAAAAAGAAAGAAAAAAACAGCTGTGAAACTTTAGGTAATTTTAAAGATATTTTACAAGAAAGTGGAGACAAAATATAAAAGAATTCTTAACTTCCTGGAATTGAAATTCCATATGATTACAGTGAAACACAGAAGGTATAATGAGCTATGTGTATGTGTGTAATTGGGGGCGGGGGTAAGGGAGTGCTCTTGTTTTGGTTGGGGAAAGGCAGGGAAGACTACAAATACTGGTTATCATTAGATACTATACAGGAAATATTAGTTTAAATATGTGTTTAAAATTTTTAAATTAACCAGTAATAATAAAAATAAGATGAATAAAATCCAAATCTCTAAAGAAGAAAAATATAAAACAGAAACAATTCAGTCTATTAAAAAATATTAGACTAGGAACAATAATGAATAAATTGCAAAATTTAAAAGGGAGTCAAGCAGAAAAAAAAAAGATTGCAACTAGAAAACATGAAAGGATAGTCATGAATCAAAAGGAAGTAAATTAATGAATCCAGCAATGTGTTGATTGTAAAAAGATATGGATGAGACAAAATGGCATAGAAAGGTTGAGATAAAGGGAACACACATCAAGTGTGAACAGGATGGAAAAGTAAAAAGTAGTATATTAATGCTAATCAAAATTAAATTCAAGTACAAAGAGGGACATTTGATAAATATTAAATATACAGTCCACCAGAAATACATATATATCTCATTAACCTTTATGTACCAAATAATGTTGCCTTGAAATATACAAAACAAAACTAAGAATTCAAGGAGAATTTGAAAACTCCTTAATAATAATGGGTGATTTTTAACCCATACCTTTCCGAAGATAACAAATCAACTAGGCAAAAAATAAATAAGAAAATGTAATAACCTAACAAGTATGATCAAACAAAGTCATGTGCATGTGTACATACTCACACATACACATACCAAGAAACAAGAATAGGCACAAAATGTTGTCAAAAATTTACTATGCATTTGGCCATAAAAATATTAATTAGTTTCCAAAAATGGAAAATGTTTTCTAATCTTAACCCTCAATGCAAGAAAACTAGAGTTTTGGTTTTTTTAAAAGTAAATAACGTCAGTAGGGCTATTTACTCAAAAGAAGCAAATAATAATGAATAAATTACAAACTATTTAAAAAGGGAAAAAAATGAGAATATTATGGGAGGTAGCCAAAGTTATAGTCACAGGAAAATGTAAACAATTAAATATATTTATTGGAGGAAATAAAGATTCACATGATGGTTTGTGTAGATTGGAACCTAACTTCAAAATATATGGAGTGGACATATGAATGAATGGATAAATAGCTAAATATTAAATAAATGCCCTAAAGAGACCCCCCCCCTTACATAGTAATTGGTAAAGAGCACTGTACTGGGAGCCTAAAAAGTTTGATTCTAGACCTAACTCCTACTAATAACTTAACTTGATGATCTTTAATCTGTTATCCCTTTCTGTATCAATTTTCACATCTGTAAAATAGGGATGTTGAAATAGATGCCTTCTAAGTCTTTCCAGATGTAAATGCTCCCTCTCTATAATTTTGTTCTCAATATTATTTTCAAATAATGATTTCCTGAATGTGGTAAGAATTACTCTAGACCAGTGGATTTTAAGAGCTTTTAGGAGTGAAACCATCACAACAGATAAATATATACAACAAATAAAATTGGAACTCTTCCAACCCAAATACAAGGACAGCTGGATCCCAAAAAAGACAATACAGTTTACAAACCAATGAACTAAACACCTGTTGTATAGGAAGACAAAAAGTACCTGTTCTCTGCCTTCTGGGAAAAACCTAATGAGAAATAATATTAATTAAAATAATTCATTAATTTACTCTTTTATTCATTCAACAAATATATTTAAATGCTCACGACAAGTCAAGTATTATTCTCAATGCTAGGATATAGCAGTGAATAAAACAAAGTCCTTGCAATCCTGGCATTTACATTCCAGTGGATGAGAGAGGCAAAAAACAAGTAAAAGAATGAGTAATACGTCAAGCAATGAAGAGTTTGATAAAGAAAAATAAAGTAGGGCAAAAGGAAATAAGGCAAAGGAGCTTCTATGTTACATAAGGTAGTTAAATGACTGGGCAACAGCTTGCATCGAAGAAGAGAGTGAACCATTTGGACATGAGTGGGAAGAGACACTCAGGCAGCAGAAACAGCAAAGACAAGGGCTCTGAGTAAGAGTTTAGATGAGGCCACAGTCAATGAAAAGCAAGGATGCCAGTAGGGCTGGAGTGAGGAAAGGGAGAAGGGTAAGAAGCCAGGTAAGAAAGGGCCAAGGGCTGGATCATGCAAGATAGGACAGCCCTGAAAAGTGCAGGTCTCCCTCACTTTCCAAACTCTCTCTGAAGTCAGGACTAAATATATTTGGATAACAAATGATAATAATTCTTTACATTTTATGCTACATAGGATGGGGACACATTGGATGTTGAGAGCAGGAAAGTGACATGATGCTGTGCCAAACAAGTTCCTTGATTATTCCAGTAAATGCTGTCATCAACACTAAGTGGCCCTATTTGATGACCATTTTATAGGTATAGATGAGGGGAATAGTAATTTGTGAAAAGATTCAAAGCTAGTAAGAGTTGGAACAAGGGATCAAACCCAGAACCCAAGCTCTGAACTGCTGTAAAGTAGCTGGCATTTTATGTCAGTCTTAAGAGACGAGTAAGAGTTCCTTAGGAGGACAAAGAAGAAAAGGGTATTTTGAATAGAAGAGTCAGTGTGAATAGTCATGGAGGTATGAAACAGCATGATGTGTTTAAGGATTAACTTATTATTCTGTGTGGCCTGAGCATGAGTTGAAAGGCCTGGGAAGTGATGAGGCAAGCTAGGCTACTTCAGAATGGCCACTATGCCATGCTATGGTGTTTGGACTTGAATTATAAGAAATGCAAGCCACTGAAGGGTTTTAAGGAAGGCAGTGTCATGAACAGTTTAAATTTTTAGAAAGATCACTCTGACCGGGCCAGAGAACAGATGGATTGATGAGGCTGGGATTGCACTACAAGAAAAAATAGCCATCAGGGACTATTACCGCGGTTCATATGAGAAATAAAAAGAGCTTGAACAAAGGCAGTAGGAGATGGATAACTATTGTAGAATGAAGAAGTCTTAGTTACTGATTGGCTGTTGTTAGAGAAAGAAAGGAAGCAGACCACTTCCTCAATTCCTCATATATAAATTCTTCACGAATATCTCATATATAAAATGGTGATAATAATAATACTTATTTCAGAGGGTTTCATGAGGATTAAATTAATAATAACTGCTATTTATTGAGTAGCCACCATGTGTTAAAATAGATCTGGTATATAAGATAGTTTGGATGACTGCCTGAGTGGTGTGCCAATCCCCAAAATAAGAACTACAAAAGGAGGAATAAATTTACAGAGGAAGGGAGAGGATGTCTACTTTTAGACTTGTTGAATCTGGGGAGCTCATGGAGCTCCCTGTGGAGATATTCAGTAGGTGGTGGAATAATATATGGATCAGAAGCTCAGGACCTGTTTCTGACTGGAGATACAGGTCCATGAGACATGGACACATAGAAAGTAGTGGGAGAATGTGCAGAAGAAATGATGATCATGGCAAAATCCTGTGGATTATCATCAGTAGGACTGTATAAACAAAATGTAGTATATACATACAATGGATTTTATACATGCCACAATGTGGATGAAACTTGAACACATCATGTTGAGTGAAATAAGCCAGGCACAAAAGAACAAATATTGTATGATTTCAAGTATATGAAATACCTAGAAAATGCAAATTTGTAGAGACAGAAAGTAGATTTCAGGTTACCATGGGCAGAGATTAGAGGGGAATGGGGCTTAATGCTTGGTGGGTATAGAGTTTCTGTTTGGGGTGACGAAAAGGTTTTGATAATGGATGGCAGCGATGGTGGCACAACATTGAGAATGTAATTAAGTCCACTGAGTTGTATATTTGAAAGTGGTTAAAATGGGAAATTTTATGTTCTATATATGTTGCCATGACTCAAGTTTTAAAAAAAAAAATAAAAATAAATATTACACATTTTTGCCTCATGCCCCACCCCACCCATAATGATATTTTAATACCACAGATTTATCATAAATCTCTTTGTGTTGTTCAATGGGGTGGACATTTGGCCACAACTTTGTAATATCTTAAAATTTTTTCACCTACCAAGAACCAATTTATGCTCCCTTGAAAACAATATTGCCTCCATTGACAAAGCATGGTTTAGAGCCACTGTTTCGTTTTTAAAAAACTGATTCTTAACACAACCATTTGTTTTTAATCACTCTATAGATTAAAGCAGAGTTTCTCAGCCTCAGCACTATTGACATTTAGGGCCTGGTAATTCTCTATTGTGGGGAATTTGTCCTGTGCATTGCAGGATATTTAGCAGCATCCCTGGCCTCTACCTACTAGATGTCAGCAGTACCCCCTCCAGGTGCAAGAACCAAAAATGTCACCAGACATTGTCAAAGGTTCCCTGGTGAGAGGGGATACAAAAACCATCACTGGTTGAGAAGGACACAGGAAAATAAGAAAACTCTCCACTGTAGTAGTTTTCCCATTGACCAAAAGTTTCCTCAAAAAGGATAATAAACACTAGACAGTTTATAGTAAACGTGGAAGAGAAATGATTTACCTTAGGCCAATTATCATTTTCTTAAAAGCTAATACTCTTCAATTTTATAAGTCAGTACAAATGAATCACTTGCTTCTCTCCTAATTGAATTCTGAATACCTGACCTGGCTTTTATTCAAAAGGTTCTTTAGCAATATATAATTTTGAATACTTTACCACAGTCCTCTATTTATATTTATGTCTTTAATGTTGTCTACATAAAACTTCCAGGATTTAAATAGAATAAATACACTAAAATTGTACATTTGACTCAGAGAAAGTAAATATGCAAAAACAATGAGAATTTACAGTAACTATAATACATAAGAAAAATAAATCTAGGAGGACAACTAATGATTGCTCTTTGCTGTGTATTATGTTGTAGATATTTTATCACGTTTTCTAATTATGCACTCTGCAGGTGTCTATTATTATCTCCATTTCACAGACAACAAGCTCAGAGATGCTAAAATAAATTTCCTAGGGTAAGTCATATTGTAAGTAGCAGGATTTCTATTTGAATTCCCGTTTCTCCAGCTTCAAAATTTCTGCTCAGTACTGCCCATGCTTTTAGATTCAGTTTTTTTTTCTCCTTAGTAAAAATATTTTTTTCCTTCACTCTAATACATTCCACAGGAGATGGTAGGGGAAAAAAATTCATCTTACCTGTAAAAGACATTTTGAAAAGCTGAGGCTTCCTTTCAACATGAGAGATGTCAATTTATTGATGCTTTAGATGGATCAATCCTATGTTAAATCCACTAAAGCAAGCAAAAGGCAAAGACCAACGTTATCTCCAACAACAGTGAAGGTCCAGGGCCATCTTTTATAACTTTTGGTGTTTTTTAATACTCAAGCAAACCAGGGGCTATGTCTTTTATATAAAATCAACAGTTTCGGAGAACTTTCAAAATCAGCGTCACGATCAGATTTCATTTAAGCCATCAATAGTCATTGTGAGGCCACCCTGTGCCCAACCTTGTGCTACACATCGTACAGCAATAACAAATTTATACCCCACTCTCAGCTTTTCATCAATTGGCCGTATGATGCCATCTCTTCCTGGAACTTCAAATGTTGGAAATAAATTTCAGCGTACTGCTAAAGTCTTCAGAGGCAAAGTGGAGCCAAGGAGAACCTGAAAGTTAGGTCCTTTTAAAAGGCATTCAGATTCAATTTTGTCTTTAAACACAATGAGGTAGCACTAAAGGTTTACAATTCGGGTTGAGCTTTGGAAAAAGACCTCTTCTTGATTAACTATCCAGAAGGCCCCTTCCCGGTTTAGTATTCTATGATTTGAGATTTTTGCCCTTAAGATGCTTAGGTTTTAACCCTAGAGATAAATTACATCCAATTAAAAGTAATGCGTACTTATAAATAGTCTGAATTGTGTGGTATTAACCATAGGATCAAAGTAACGTGGCTCCTGGGGCCTGCGGCATGAGCATCGCCTAAGGGCTTGTTAAAAATACCCCAGCCCAGAGTACCTAAATCAGAACCTGCATTGTAAAGAGATCCTCGGGTGATTCCCATACACATTAAACTGTGAGAAGCTGGACCCCAGTGGATCACTTTAACAACGATGGATACCCGGGCCCACTGCAGACTCACCGAAACAAAATCCTTCAGTTGAAGCCGGGAATCATTATTATTAATAAGATGATGCTTACGTACGATAAAATTTGAGAACCACCGTTCAATATAATTCCGAGCTCTGTAAGCCTCTTGCTGAGTTTGACAGAGCAAAGTAGGCAGAAAAGACTATGAATTTTAAAACAGAATGTTGAATATTGGAATATTGCTTTCAAAGTTCACGAAAACTGGGGCAAATTAGAGCTAATTATCAACAACAAGCAATTAAGCAGAGGGTACCTGCAGGGGAAGATAGTTGGCTGGATCACTTGGATACAGTTTCTCCAAGCAGTTAACAAGAAGGACTCTCAGGGGAGCTATAGAAGGCAGTTTTTCACCTTGAGACCTGGGAGATAGGGCACTGAAGGAAACCTTTCAATGGCCAGAGTTATATTTATCTTCTGCCTAAGGCACTTCCCAATTAAATGCACTATAAATGCAAGTTGGCCTCCCTGCTAGAAAAGAAGGCACAAGGGTTGAAGAATGCCTCTCTATGTCCTGGTTTATTAGAGAGAAAGTTCTTAGAGAAATCTGTGAACAACAATCCACAAACAAAGTAGGAAAGAGAAAGGTTCTAGGAAGGTGGTATGGAATTAAAATTAGCATCAAAGTTCTGGGGAGCAGAAGAGTAAGGCAGAGAGGGAAAAGCAAGAGACATTCTACACCCTTATTATTCACAGTATAGTCCCTGAACCAGCGGCATCAGCAACCCTTAGAGTTTAAGAATGCTAGTTCTCGGGTCCCCACTTAAGCCCTGCTGAAAAAGAATGTGCATTTTAACAAGATCCCCAGGTGATTTGTATGTACATTAAAGTTTGAGAAGCACTGGAATGTCAGTGGTTCTCAAAATTGGCTGCACATTAAAATCGCCTGGGAAGATTTTAATTTTTGGATGCCCAAGAAATTGCACTCTGGTATATCTGGGAATGGATCCTAGGCATCTCTACATCCTGGCTTATTAGACCAGGACCAGATTTATTTTTTAAAGCTCTGCATGTCCAGTCAAGATTTAAAGCCACTTCTCTATAGCCTTGGAGTTCTGAAGTTCCATTCCAGGGATGGCACTGGCCTTTCTCAAAGAGGTGGCCATTGACCTTTTGGTTAAACCAGAGCATTCTGTGTCACAAAACCTTAAGAAGCTAGCAAATGAATGGAATTCTGGGTGATGATTTAGTGAATTGCTGCTAAATACAGGGAAGGCCCCATATATTGATATATATTCGATTGCTAATAGAGAGGTTTACTCCTTTGCTGCCCAAATGCATCAAACCCATCAGGCCTGCATCACTTGTGCTAATCCTCTGAGAATAAGAAAAGCCTAATGAGTCTGAAATGACCCTCTAATGGCTTAAACATTTGTTAGCACAAATGCCATTTGCATCTCTTCTTCCAGTTAAAGGTCATGACATTATAAGAGATCTGAGGATTCAGGACAGGAGTGTGTTTTAATAATCAGATAATCGGAGTCTAAGGTGAGCGCTCTTTGTTCAAATCCACAACACACATGTTTTAACTACTTGTGCTATGAACATACATTGGTGCATTTACTTGCTGGAAAATATTTTTTAAATATGTGAATCATTGTGGTAAATCTGGTATCTTCTGCTTGTAAAAGCAACATAAAGTCCAAAGATGTGAGACCATAATATAGACATTCAGTGAGATCTTTTAAACTGAAATGTAGAAAAAGAGTGCTAAAATGTTAAAATTAAACTACACAACAATGTTATAAACTATACATGGCCAGCTTGGAAAGAACAACTTGGAGGAGGTACTCAACAATTCTCAGTCAAAAATAACTCAAAAGGCAGTCAGATACAATTCTTAAAACCTCAAACAGGAGTATGAAAATTTATAAAATATGAATAATCAATACATTTAGTTTGAAAATTTAACAATTCAGTTAGTAAACAACTCATTGGTTTCCCTAAGACCTGTAGTATAGAACTCACACATGACTTGATAGAGCAATAAGGAAGGTCACCTGTTATAAAGTGTGCATGGCATGACAGAAGACATGCATTGAAATCTGAAAACCTGAGGGTAGAGCATGGAGGAAGCTATGGATAAAGAGAAAGAGAAACAGAAGTATCAGAGTTTATAATTAGGAGTCCAGAGTACATAAAATCTGGCAGGAATCAGTCATTTATTACATAGATCAACAAAAACGATTTAGTAAACACTGCACAAAACAGTAAGGCTACAGACAATTGAAGGATGGATGACTAGGATTTTTGTCCCAATATTGCTTTCCTAAGAGCAAAGAGAAAATGAAATCAAGGTGATGCAAAGTAGAGAAAGCCTTCAACTATCTGAGCATTTTCATCCAGCTAAGGGTAGAGAATCTGGCCTTACTGCTTATCTTACAGCTTAATCTTTCAGGAAGTTGCAAAAGCAATGAGAAATATCTCTGAGCATCATTCTGACTCAAAGGAAGAAAAGGATGATGAAGGAAATTACTGAAATCTTGGGAGAAAATGACACCATCATACCAGATATGAAGTAGTTGTGTATAAATCCCATATTTTAAGAAAGAATAATTTAAAACCTCAGAAGAAAGTAAGGAAAATACTGTAGAGGGAACTATTCAAGATTTCTTAGTCTTAGGTACTAAAATAATGGGTGTTCCCATCAAGTGATTTTGTGCCCTTCACAAAACTGGTCAGATCACACATGACAAGAAATTCAACAGCATTAAAATGCTGAAATTAGAAAACTAAAATTTGGTGAAGAAAAAGAAAATTTCTTAGCAAAATATAGGCCATGGGATATTCTGGAAAATGATGAACATGTGGGAATAACAACAGGAAACAAATAGTTGCCTAGAGATTCTCTATATTGGATCAAACTGACCTTTTCTTAATATGCTAAGCTGATACCTTAGTTTCCTTAGGACTGGCATAACAAGGTAGCACAAATTGGGTGGCTTAAAACAACAGAAATTTATTCGTCCACAGTTATGGAAGCTGGAAAGTCTGAAGTCAAGGTGTTGACAGGGCCATGCTTCTTCAAGGTTCTAGGGAAAAGTCTGTTCCATGCCTCTCTCCTGGTTTCTAGTGACTTCCTGCACGCCTTGGCATTCGTTGCTTTGTGGCTTCACACGCTAAGATCTCCCTCCATAGTCACATGGCTGTCTTCCTTCTGTGCCTGTGCCTCTGACTCTCTCCTTTTATGAACACTAACCATTGAGTTTGGGGTCCACCCTAATCCAGTGTGATCCCATCTTAACTTGATTACATCTGCAAAGACCCTATTTCTAAATAAGGTCACACACAGGTACTGGGGATTAAGGCTTCAACATATCTTTTGGGAGGACACAATTCAACCCACACTTGATGATAAGCAATGTACATGATCAAAATGCTTAAGGCACTTACCACTAACATTACTGCATGTCACACAGGTCCTAGTTACTCAGTCCAGTCTACCCAACCTCCACTCCTACCATCCCTAAACCCTCCTCCCCTCCATAAACAATGGATACTTGTATTTCTCTGAATATGCTGCAATTTCAACTTTAATCTCTTAGAAAAAGAGAAATTGGACTCTATCATACCTAACCATGAAATTCACCTTCATCTAAAATATTTAATAACCTACTCATAAAGAATCTTTTTTTAACTATCCATACTTTGATTAAACTTCAAAAGAGAAAACCTACTATAAGATTTTTTCCCAATAGGTTTTTATATGCAGTCTAGAAAATATAGTGGGATGTGGTCAGAGATAGTTACTGTAAGAGATGGATGAATCCTGGCATTTTAAATTCAGGTACAGTTGAAATATGAAAATGGATTGAACTTACATTAACTTCTAAAAGTAGACTAGACAGAATGAGTTTTTACAGCTTTCATTTGAAAGGAATAACACACGGAGTTGTCATTCATTAGAATTATTCACTCAGCTGTCTGTGGCCATTCATATGATTTGGCAATACTTATGGAGCCATCTAAATTTTAATATTCTTTAAAGTGTGACACTTTCAAGGGAAAATAGTCATATTTCATGTCCATTTAAGAGTAAAAGGTTAAAAAAAACTTTGGTCTCTGCAATATGTACAGATCTCACAGTAGTGGTAAATGAAATACCAATTTTTAGATTCTGGACCAATTCCTGGATCATGTAGAAGTGATCATCCTCTGCTATGAAGTATTAAATAGTATTTTTTAACTATTTAACTACAAAAATGTCCAGTGCTATTTGGAGAATCTTTTAATGTTACTTTTAATCACACATTAACAGATTCCAAAAATTATTAATCGAATTCTTTTTGAACAACAAAATTCACATTGAATCTATTTACATTAAGAATTGTTTTATCAAGCAAGTTAATATCAACTAATTTCAACTGTCATGCATAAGAATTTTCCTAGATAATTTGTTAAAGAAAATATCATCCTTAAGAATATCTAAAAACAAGAGGAAGAAAAAGGTATGATATCATACACAAAAAGTTTATTTTAGATTCTACCTGGCATAGGATTATTTTCAAAGTTAAACTACTATTGCCTAATGTTTGCAACAAATCATTATGTGTATACTGAATAATAATTTTTGAAAGCCTAAGGTTTAATTAAAACTTTAAAAGGTGTTTTAAGACAAAATAAATGTATCCACATTCTTAGATTTTTTTAGACCAGTTGCTGATAATCACAAATGTCCTTGGGGGACAAATAGAATAAATTTTGACACAGACATACATTATTTTCATATTAAACAATTTTTTTTAATTCTTAAAAAATACTATTCCATTCTTTTTGAAACCTAGGTTTTTCTTTGTTTTGTTTTTTTATTTCTCTACTTCTGATAGACATGGTTACAAATACGTCCCTCTATAAGAAAAAGAGCAATGCAAGAACAACAAAAAGTAGTCAACTGGCACATAATCAGGGAAATTAGGGGACATTGTGGAGATTGTAGCAAGTAGGAGACTTGCCACATGATTTATCTAAAGTAGTGCATGCTATTTGGACAAAACAAATTGTTTTATAGCAGGGATTGGGGAGCAATGTTGTTAAATTTTCTGATTTTTCAAAAGAAATACTGATCTTTATGTGAAATCTTGTGACTTTTAAATGTTTGCAACAACACGTGTGGCCAGATTTTACCCACGGACCATCAGTTTGTGGTCTAAATCACAGCGACTAGGCTTAAAATGGGGGCTGTGTGCTTTGTGTTGAATAAACAAAAAATTAAATCTTAGATTGCTTCACAGAACCTATGAAACTGGCATGAATTTGCACAGAGAAGGAGGGGGTAAAAGCAGGGAGGAGAAGGGTAAGGAAGAAAAGAAAAGCAAACAGAATGAGAAAAAGTGTACACAGTGGCCAGACCTGGTCTATATCCTAAAACACTCAAGTCTCTGGGAACCCCACCACGGACACCTATTACTTTCCACAATGCCCTTTCCCATAATATACCAAGAGCCTGTCCAAAGCCTTCTTGCTCCATGTGCAGCTTGGCTTATAAACCTTTCTGCCCCTCCTTCCCTCAACTAAATGAGAGAGGCCTCGGTTCCCCCTCTGTAAAAAGTCATGCAGTTCTTTACAAGAGTTTTACATTATTTAATGAATTAATGGCTACTAATATACTATCCTTCTATAATGTAGTATTTTCACCTTTAAAATACAGCCTGTCTATGTAAACCCTTTGCTTGAAGAAGCAGAAGTTTAATAGGTTGAGGGTTGAGGGTATGGATTCTGGAGCCAGACTACCTGAGTTCAAATCCTGGCTCTGATACTTACAATGTGTAACCATGGGAAAATAATGTTACTTTATTTTGCCTCAGTTTTCTCATCTGCAAATTAAGGATAATAAGAGTATCTATCACATCAAGTTATTAAGAGGATTAATGAGTTCATATTTTTTAAGCACTTAGAACACTGCCTGGTAAGTATTTATTAAACAAATGAACAAGAAGATAAATGAATACATACATGTTGGGACTATTTGGCTCCTGATTGATGTGAAATATTGCTGGGAGTTGGTGTGGCTTGGGGGTAAGCTTACACTACTGATGATAAGAACTGGATTGCTGACAGCCATTTTCATTTTGATGCAACAGGTAGGAAACCATATTAAACAACAACATATAAAAAGAGAGGAAAATCTGCTTAGAAACTAACAAGACAGCTGTCTCTTCCTATTGCTGATATTCTTAAAAAGTTCTAACCCAACTCTCTGAAAGCCTTTGCCTTAGAGCAAAGGAAAAATATGTCATTTCAATAAGTCTTTGCTCTTAACCTAGAAAATGACTTGTTCTTTCAGTTTATCTCTTTTTATATAGTCAAGCATAAAATTTAAAGAATGTCTTCCATCAAAAGACTGTTATTTAATAAAACTTTTCCAGTGTGTTTGTTATTCACAAGCTACTCGATAAAAGTACAAGTGTGCGTTGTCCCTCGTTCTACAACCCTGAGTTATTTTCACAAACTTCCATTTGATAATCATCAACAAAAAGCAACTGAAGGAACTGCTTTCTTGTTCTTGATCCCACCCTAACTTCCTTTGTTTTTGGTGAGTTTGGTGTTTTATTTTTTTTTCATACTGTAACAAACCATAAAGG